>BSBK01006589.1:792500-1105000 GCA_027943335.1 Chamaecyparis obtusa
GAAGAGCACACGATTATACTGAGAGGGGGGGTGAATCAATATAATAACAATTTTAACTATTAAAAATTTTATTCAAAGATAACTTTAAATTCTCAAACAAACAATTATGCACATGAACACAAATTTTACGTGGAAACCCAATATGGGAGAAAACCACAAAATAATTTTCTTTTTTATATATAATATTGTTCTTTTACAATGTTTTGTAGGCACCAACCTACTAGAGGCTCCAACCTCTAAATTTATGAGCACCGACTTACTGAAAGCACCAACTCCCACACTTTGCAGGCACCGACCTACTAGAAGCACCAACTCCCCCTGTCTAGATTTTGAGCACCAACTCCTATCCAGATTCTAAGCACCAACCCACTGCTTTCAAAATTTTCTTCCACCCAGATGATGTTGCTTAATTCAACTGATGATGGACATAATCTTCTCTCTCTAAGTCAGCCAATATTTTTCTTCTTATTTTCAAATATATGTCATTATGACAATATATTTATAATAAAAAATCTGAATATATAACCATTAATTCTTCTCTCCTTTATACTATGTCTGCTCTTCCTTTTCTTTTTACATGCTGACTTCTTGTTTTTATTTCCACAAAAAGATTGAATATATATATACTCATATTTGAGTGAAACATTATGTCTTTTTGAAGTGATGACTTTTCAATATGAAAAGGTGTCTTCCTTTTTTAAAAATATTATTAACTATTAAAGTTAATATTATTAACTTTAATCTTCTTTCAAACAATAAACAATGCAACTTTGATAAATATTGACCGTTGTAGTATACATTATTAAGATAACCTTAATATTCAGAAAGCTTGTATTATATCCTTATCTTTTCAAAACATTTTTAGCATGTCGTGCTATATATACCATTGCTAATAATACTAATACCTCTGTCGTTTATTGATAGCCTTCGACATATATGTCTTAAACATTTCAAACCTTCGTTTAATAATAATAGAACTGCTCTGCATAAAACCTCGATAATAATATATTCATATCAACCTTTGTTTCAAACGTTGCATATATATTTTTGTCACATGTAATACTCCTGCCGTCTTGTAGATATATTATATTCATCCTTCGATAATGATATTTGCTGGAAACTCTTTGCAGTATATTATATATCTTTGTCATTGTATATATATTGTTCTATATCGATAAAGAATATATATTGACCGCTGCAAATAATACTCTGCATATTAATATATGATCGATATTAATATTGACCGCTGATATTAATACTAATATGTTCGATATTAATATTGACCACTGATATTACTACTAATATGTTCGATATTAATATTGACCGCTACAAATAACACTCTGCATATCTGCCACAATGATACTCTGCATATATGCCGCTGTATCATATATTCGACCGCTGTTATATATTAAAGTCTTTTAATATATTCTTACCTTCGATAATTATAGTCTTCATATCATTTTCCATCAATACTTATTGTCTTTGATACTATGAAAAACTTTGACATTAACCTTCGATAATATATGCTTTTTTTTTATATTATAACATCTGTATCATTCTGTTCATATGATAATAGTATAAGGCATTTGTATCATATCTGATATATAATAGTATAACAGATAAACATATTTGTATATCTATATAAAAAAAGGCATTCTGTTCATATGTAAACAGTATATCTGTATGATAACAGTATATCTATATATTTTGTTCATTCTGTATATTGCTGAATGTTCATATATATTGTTGAATGTTCATATATATATAACTTCATATATAACTACATTCTCAAGTGTATATCCTTTGTGATATAAGGCATCTATATAATCTTCATCATGCATACATACATATTACATACATAATGTTGTTCGTATCTTCATCATGCTTGACATCAATGACAATTTCCATCAATCTCCCCATTCAATTCAATATGCAGCAACCATGGAGATATTTTTCAGGTGCAATATCCTCATTTGGCATTTCATAATATGATTTGACAAAGTCAACATCCTCCTCTATGATAGTGCTCATTGGATCTGGATCATACCACACTTCAGTATCCTCTGTAACACTTCGTAAGGTTGTGTACTCTAAAGCACATTGGACATTCTTTGCTCTTTCTTTTGTCTTGTTGAATCTTACATATGCTTCTGATTTTGACATCAATGACAATATGTTCATCAGGTTTAGCTATGCACCAGTTTCAAAACAATCTATTTTACAATGCAAAAGAAACCCCTTAGCTCGAAATATAATATCTTCTTTAGCTTCATTTCATGAACAAGCAAAGTTTTACGCAAAACACAAAAATTGATTTCTTCTACTTGATTTGTAATTTCCTGTTTAGGTTGGTTTTGTGACCAAGCAAAACACCAATATAAAAATAGTCAAAACACTAATTTTTAAACAATTAATTATAAATTATTTATTCATGGAACCCCTGGTATTTTTCTTCTTCATGAAGCCAAGCTTCCACTAGTTGGATTTTTTTTAGTTGGTTCAGCTATGAATCTTTTTTCCAACATGGGTTTTCAAAAAACTCTATTAGGAGAGAAATATTTCAGAAACATAAGGAAAACCTAACTCTGTTCCTGCTTAAAAATAATCAATTTTATAGTGCAGCAAGCAAAAACTAACCGTGTTCGCATTTCCAAATTTTAGTCACATTAAAATCAGAAATCATAGTGGAACCAAACAAGGAGATGCAAAAGGCTCAAGAAAAACCTATAAAAGCTTGCGAATTGTCACCTCCTCATGAGAAAAACCCTCTGCAACAAAGCAATCCCACACTAAATGACAATGTTGAGTGTCATTTTTACATGAGACAACAACTAGGAATTTGGAGTACAAATCCCCCTCTTGAAAGAATGATAAAATCAATCCCAAGGTTCCTTTTAGGCTGGGTCTCAACCGTCTGGATAGTTCAATCAAAGATAAATGTGAAACTATTCAGGAGGAGGCCTTTGCTAGTTTGATCTTTGAGAGGCTACAAAATAATCTTAAAGAAACAATCTTTTTTTGTGTATTTTTAGGATTTCAAATGAAAGCGATTTCCTAACATGTAAATCTTAATTTAACTCACTAAGATTGATTTCTTGAAGAATGAAAAGAATAAGGTAACAAGAACTAAATGATATTGTAGAAAATAAACCTAATGGACATGAACCATCATTGTATAATCTTACAAATTAAATTACCATGAAAATCAAGAAAACCCTCAAAACATAGATTTGAATTACTCACAACCCTGGCTTTGCAAATGTAATCATCAAAGGAAATAACCGCAGATATAAGATCTGTCAAAATTCATCAAATCATGAAGCCACTATGAACGTACACACACATGAGATAAATTTATCTTGAAGGCACCAAAGAACAATCTTCCCCGTAATTCATCACAGCAAGGTAATGCAACAATGATAAACACTAGATCACTAAATTCACATATTATATTCACAATACAATCAATTGGCTCTTTGAAATAAACGAATGAGAAAACACACATTCAAGAACTTCACAAAGATAGCAGTAAATTTCACACCATGATTGCAACACCAAGTAGCTAGTTGTATTACAAAATTAATTGACCTTAATTACATTGTTCTCTTACAATTTATAGAACTTCACCCCATTTTGAAAAAAATAAGAAACCTGTAGCTAGGGTTTTAGCTACGCATAAAACTGAAAATAAAATTTAATCTAAATCTTACTGAAAGAAAAACTACTCCTAAGGAAGTTCAAAACCACCTAGCATGAATTTAATCCATGTGCATTACAAATTTATGAGAAATCAAGGCCATATATGCTTAGAAAATGAGAAATCGTGCTAGAGTTCCACTATTTTTTGAACTGGAATATTCTTCAAAACTTGGAGTTCTTCCTTAAAATCCTCATCATGGATCCTCTTCAAGAATCCAGCTGATTGATATCCCCAAGGCTAGAAAAAATGACCCCAAACATTTAGGCAATCTAACTCCAAGTCAGTTTTTCAAGACAAGAAATCTTTGTCGAAACAGTCCCAGAAATTTTAGACCTTGACCCTAACTCTGAAAAATGACATCTACAATAATGACTAAGTCAAAACTTTCCAACTCCTCCAAATTTTGAACTTTCGGAGTTCGAAAGGCCAAAAATCTTGATCTTAAAAATTCCTAAGTGTCACAAAGTCCCTTCACTACAAAAATTGACTAAGTCCAAAACTGAAAACTTAGTCATCTAGGAGGATCTACAGGTGAGCCTTCCGCAATCTTTCTACTATTTCATGTACTTCTTCAAAGTCCACTATTTGGATAGAAGAGTTGTTGAAGGTCCTCTTTTATCTTAATACCAACCAAAATTCCTACAAATTGTTCTACAATGATCTTTATTGGAAATATTAGATGGTCATTCTCTTCATCAAATAGATCAAGGTCAATTCTATCAAAGAACTTTTGAACTTCTTTGACCCAAGCCATTATTTCTTCTTCCTTCCTACTTATTTTATTCCAGTACTTCTGATAAACCTTCACAGCTTGAGCTATATCTTTTATCCATGTTTCAAAATTATCTAGCTCGGACCCCTTGTATATGTTTACCAAAACTTGGAAGCATTGCTTCCTTATTATTTTAAGGTCCCCCAGAACCTTGTGCCATTTTTCAATTTGTACATCCAATCCTCCTTCATCACTTACCATATTTTCCATCTTGGTAAGCTCCCGAAGGATACTTTTGAAAGGTCTCAAAATTGAACAGATGGTAGCCTTTCCAATCACTTCAAAATATTCCTTCCAATCTAAGGAGGCTTGAATAAAAGAATATGGGACATCCACCGGTAATTCTGTGGTAGCTCTCTTTTCTAGGATAACCTATATTGAGGCTTCCAAATTATTTAGGTCAATGGGAACCATTATTTTAAGAATAAATATTTTCAGGGCTTTATTTTTTTATGTCAAAACTTTAATTTTTTCTTCATCCTTGTCCATGAACCCTAAGGAATGATTTAGACCAAGTGTAGCCAATGTCTTACTCCATTCCCTAGTAGGCTCACCTAGATCAACCTCCTCAAAAGTATAATCCTTCAGGGTTATCTCGACAATACTGACATCAACAGTTGGTATTTCCACTTTTGCCTTCCATCAGCCCCTATGATCCTGAGTGACGTATGACATTGTTCTCACCTGGGCACTAGATTCCACTTGATGAAAATTTTGACCCAAGATTGTCATATCAGTATCTTCCTCATCATAATACACCATGGTCCTTGACTTTATTTCTTTTGTGAACCAAGTTGGTTTGGTGAATGTCGTTATTAGTTCATATGAATCTACCAACACTGAAGTTTTTCCCCCTTTGTTCATGCACACCCTCTTCATAATCTTTTTCTCTCTCAATGGCTTTCCTTTCTTCTAAATTTTATTCCCTTATTGTTTCCTCTTCTCCCTCCCCTACTAATTGTTCTTCCATTCTACTCTCACGAGGAAGAGTGCTCTCCTCTCTTTCTGCTTCCTCTATTTATTCTTGCACCTTTCATGGGTTGGATCAGAAGAAGGTATAGGATGAGAAGGTGGAGTAGGAAAGGTTGGTGGTGGAGCAGGTGTAGGAGATAGAGAAATGGTAGTTTGAATTTTTGGTTGAGGAGGAATGGGAGCCTGTATTGGAGGTGGAGGAGTTGGTGAAGGAAAAGATGGTAGAGGAGTTGGATCTTGGACAAGTGGTGGAGGAATGGGAGCTTTGACCATAGGTGGAGTTGGAGATGCTTCACTTTATTTTTCTAGGGTGGCTTCTATCTCCATTGGTTCTGTTATTGTTTGAGGCATTGACAATTTTGGTTGGTTATCATTCGTTTATTCTTCTATCATTTTATCGATAGTGGGAGCAGTAAATTGAGATGGAGGAGGAGAAAACATGAAAGGAACATGTTATTCAAAACTAGTTCCTATAGTTTGCATTGGTTTCTCTAACACGTGCTCTTTAAAACAAGGTATGTTCTCAAAATCTGAAACATAAAATTAATCATCTAAGAGGGACTCTCGCAAATCTATCTCTCCCTCATGTATTCCTACATCAGTATCAATTAGAGGGGCCTCCTCTCAAGCTCTCTTTGGCTTAGAGGTTATTCCTGATCAAGTCCTTTGAGCTAGAGGTACCTCATCTTTCTTCATTTCTTCCACAACTTCCTCTTACTACACTATTTCTAATTGAGGAGATGCAGAAGATCTTTTTATTTTGTACACCTTCCCTTTTTCGACCTTAGTTTCTGTGGGCCTTGTAACTTTTATTTTGGGGGACCTCTATGGAGTTGATGTTTGTCCTTAGGCACCAAAGGATAGAGAAGTAGGTGGATTAATACTCCCTATCATCCTATTTTTTACCGGCTTTTCCCTTGGATTAGAGCCATAGACGGTAGGCTGACCATGCCTATAAATTGTCTCAGGCTTTTGAGGGGCTTCTCCTTTGAGTTGTGGAAATAACACATTTTCCCCTTTTCTTTTCTTTTCTTTATAAAATGGGCCAAGTTGCTTCTTCATAGATACATGATCCATTTTAAATGGCCAGTTCATTCGGGATTTGGTAGTTTTAATTACATGCCTGGCCTTGAAGTCTATATCACCATTTTCTTCTTTATCAACTTTGACATTTAATATGGCCCTTGTGTATATCTTATCTTTATTATACAGTGGGTCCAAAACATCTTTAGAATATGTATCACATACTTTAGGTGGGATGTAGAGGAGTAGGGCATCTTGTGCCAATTCTAGAGTCATCCAATAGTAGTCACGGATCCTGACCTTATAGTCATCTATGTAGTTCATCCAATGATCCTCAAAATGTGGCTCATGAATGTAATGCCTTCCCATAATGTGATTATAGGTTCCTATGAGATCAAACCTGGTTCTGATCAAATTAAAGTATTTCAAGGGCCACTCATCCCACTCATAGGCCAAAGATTTTGACACTTTCATATCTTGAAGATAATGTGGGCTGATGGAAATAGGGAAGTCCCAGTAGTGTTTCTTCTTATGCTTGATATGCTCATAAGCATCAGAGATTTGTCTATCCATTTCCAATAAGATTATCTAATCGGGTGGTATCTTGGTAGATTCTTTGGGGTTAGGGTACTTTCTACTTATATAGGTGAAAGTCTTGAATTGAATATAGTATGCACCTAAGGCCTTGAATTTTGTAACTGCCTCTTCTGAAAGTATTTTTGCATAATCACCCTCAATAGAGTAGATGATTGTGAAGACAAAATCATCATTGATGGTTATGTATTCTGCATTGTCTTCTCCCAAGTGTTCTTTCCTCACGAGCTATAGGTATACAGTGAAGGGCTAGGCATTAGGTTGACCCATTGCTCCTACTTTTACTAAACCCAGATAGACTGCTCTAGTGGAAAGTAAATACATGACATATGAAGTCATGTAGAAATGAGGATCATTCTTCACTATGGTCAATTGTTTATCCAGATTGTCACTGAGGATAGTGACCCAATCGAATCTAGCCCTCCTTCCTTTAATCTTCTCTATTAATAGAATCATCCAAAGCGCAAGTTGGATAGACTTGGGTAGGCTATATAGTCTTCTTATCATAGTGATTATAGTTGGATGTCATCCTTTAAGTACCCCCTCCTCATGTCTATTCTCTCCAGCTTGTTTTTAGGAAGGGGTTGTGCTCGGTACTCTGTGTTAACATTTTCATAAGATAATTAAGTGTCTTTGTTGAAGAAATACATGCCTTTATCCATGGAAAAGGCTTAGAATCTATCCACTCCTTTGGGGAGGTGAAAGAAATCTTCAATATTGTCTAGCCTGAGGTTGAGAACCACCTCACCCATTGTATTTTTCACCAACCTTTCATTGGGCACATAGTGTTGTGTGAGAGTTACAATCAGATCTGAAGATAGAATTGATATTGGGTGTGCTACTGCATTAACAAGGCTTGAGTATACCAAGGAAGTGTAGTCTTCATATCTCTCCTCTAGCTTGGCGCATCTTACTAAAAATGCATTCCATTTTATATTCCCTATGTATGTATCTATTATTTTTCTGTGAAGAGTCCCAACCTTCGATGGAGCATGGTACTCTTTGAACAAGAACTTCATGGCTAGTGAGGCTATCTTCTCTGGCATTCTTTAAAGAAACATGCCATTAATCATAAAAACCATATTAAAAACTATTAAGAGTTAAGAAAGAAGTGACAATGATTCCAAATAACCAAACCCTAGAATCTGTAAATCACTTAAGAAGTCTTGAAATCAAAATTTGGGGTTTTAGAGGTGCAGATACTGAAGAAAACATTGGCCTTCGACAAGCTGAAAGGGTGAAAAGGTCCAAGTAATGATTTTGAAGGATCTTCAAAGGTTGAAACGCCCAAAAAAGATGTGTTTTCTTTGAATTCACATAAATCAGAGTTTCAACATTTTGGATGTGGGTTTCTATGTGATTTTATCAGAGTCTGAAATGCCAAATGCTCGAAAGAGATATAGCTTTGATGTCACATAAATCAGGGTTGTGAAGTTTCAGATCATAGATTTGGAGGTTGAAACTCTGAAAGGCAAAAAAAATAATGCAAAAAAAAACTTGAGGAACAACCCTTCTATGACCCTCGCGAACTGAAATGAGGGGAGTAATGACAAGCTCAAACACAAGAAAACCCTTTAATCCGTAAAACTAACACACAAAACAAAAGAGAGAAAAAATAAAAATGAAAAGGGCAAACCCTAACCTAAAACCAAAGAACAAAATAAAAAAACCTAACCTAAAACTGAAGAACAAAATAAAAACCCTACCTTGAAGGTGACCAAGGAAGAGACGCTCGAATGAAAGTCGATGCAAAAGTGTGAAAAATGTGAAGGAAGTCTAGAAGGCATGGGTGCTTGAAGTCACTCTGCAAATGCTAGAAGATAGAAGACACATAATGAGGAAAAGACCTACTCAAATGCAATATATAGACCCCTCAAAGGAAGATGACGTCATCCATCTCCTTCACATTGTTGGAGCTTCAAATCTTTAGATTTTTGGACTTTCGAAGGTCTGAAGATCACTAGATGACTGAAACTCTGAAGGACCAAGAAGTGTAGAGCTTTGGTTTTGAGGCTCTGAGATTTTAGACATTTGGAGGTTTGAAAACTTGGAGATTCAAAAAGTGCAAAAGGGGAGAAAAAATTGAGTCTACTTTATGCGATGGGTTACAGAGTTTCATACTTTCGGAGGTCTGAGAACTTGAGGAAGTTTAAAAGTCCTAATGTTAAAAAAAAACTAGAACTTCCTTTTGGATAAGGGTTTGACATGAAAAATAACAAAAAGGGAAACAAGAAAGAAAACCAAAAGGCCCCGAGGGGCAAAAAGACAAGCAAAGAAAAAGGGGGGCCCATTGGCCAAGCAGCCAAACATGAGTGCATGTTGTGGAACCACAAAAAAAAACCCCTTAGGTGAAGAAAAGAAAACTGGAGGGACATGTGCAAAATCGGTAACTTCAACCCATGAACATAATCACCATAACGACCAAAAATCAAAGCAATACAATCCATTTTGTGTGTATTAACACCTAATTCCCTACAAATAAAAATACAATGTAGAGGAGGCAAGGACAAAACAACGTGTCACCTTTCAAGAACCAGAGAAGCAGACACCACATAACGTCAGGAGCTAATCCACCAAGAAAAGTCGTTGGTGATAATTATAAGAGTTGATAACAATGAGGCCCAATCCACCGTAAAAAGTCATCAGCTCAAAAATGCGACCCAATCCACCGTAAAAAATTGTCAAAGCAACTAAAACAACATGGTTGACAACTTTTTGACCCAAGAATCTCCATACAGAATGCCTATCAGTGTAAAATATAAATCCTATTCATTTTGGACAATTTTTATTATGATAAAAAAATATTGTTTTGTATCAAATATTATTTTATAAATTTTATAACTATAACAAACGAAGAGTTGGTTAATGAAGAGTATAATATTCATAACCATATCTTTATCTTGTCAAAAGCATTATGATTAATGTAAAAATATTGTATAAACTAAGTGGACAATTTAATAATTAAATATTTATATGAAACAATGATAAAAAATAAACTTCTTGTCATACATGAAGAATACATGATTGCTTTGCCATGAACACCCAAAATATGGTCTATCGTACTTTTTTAAAAATTTAATCTTCGTATTCTTCACCCACATCACTTTTAATTTCATTAATTATAATTTATTAAGACAAATGTTACATTTCTATTGAAATAATTTATATTGTATTATCTAAAAGGAGTTTGTATTTGTTTATTTTTTAAACAAATTTTTTATTTTACTATAATTACTTTATCAATAATGAAAACTATATTATATTATTTTATCAATATTACAAAACTATGTTAATATTATAAAAAATATTAAATATAATATTCTATTGAAAATATTTAATTAAAAGTTAAGAATATTATTTTTCTATTGATTATAATAGGTAAACATACAAAAAATATTGAGAAGTATAAGAGTTTAGTAACTTAATATTGCAAATACAAAACTCCTAAAAGACTAGATATGTTTTGCCTACAAATTTACATAGTTCACGATCAAATTACATAGGATATAACCAAAATAGTATTGTAAGTCTAACTGTTAGAACTTGAAGAACCATTCCTTATCAGTCACCTCAGGTACTCCAACACCAGGAGCATCAAATACACTTGTAATAGGATCATCAAAATTAGTTGTAATAGTAGCACCCATGGGTTCACCACAGGGATCAATAGCATGATTAGTAGAAGGTACGTTAACACGTCCTTACACACCAACAGCTCGAAACTCTTTATCTCTGGACTATTTCTCTTTGTCCTTTTTCTTCATATTTTCCTCTTCCAGTTGTTGTATGAATTATCTCAAGGTAAAATCAAACTCATCTTTTTTCCATGGCTTCCTTGACTATGGTATATCCAAACAACACCTCCTACTTGTTGATATATGTGGCTCCACTCCTGAGGAGGTTGACAAACTTATGCTCCTTCATTATAAGAATCACTATGACCTGCAAGGAAATGTTAGAGTAAATGAGTCTCTGTAGAGACTCAGAAACGTACCTGGCCTTCCCAGTGAATAAATCATCATTCCTAAGCTTCTAGATATGCCACAACAAGAGAGGGAAAAAAATAGACCAAAAAGAATTACTATAGTTATATCATTACTCATGATAGTCCTAGAAATCACATGAGGAAGATTAAAATTGTTGTTCAAGACCATACCAAATGTGTCTCAAACTTCTCTTGGAAAAAAAAAATTGGTTCACACCAGTTACATACAAAGCATATATTAGGTTCACCATTGGGTTTCTTAAGTGGTAATCTATGTAGGAGGAGGTTCCATAAGAAGAAAGAAATCTTGGGTTCAATGGGTCGATGCCAAAGGTTCAGAAGGTGTTTTCTCTAGGTAGGATGGTCATAGTTTAGGCTCCATTTGACATTAAGATGATCAATGATGTCAAGTTTGTGAGTGAGGATTTTGTAAACATACTTGGACTTGACCAATAGAAGAGGGGTACCATTAGGCCACTTAAAGTTGGCAACCCTATCAGCGGGCTCTCCATAATTTTTGGGAAGGTTATGGCACACACAAGCTTCTCTTAAGGAAGAATACGTTCTCCACTATGTATGGGTGATGTCATATCTACTAGCTAGATCATTCCAACTAATGATATTACCCTCCTATATGATATCCTAAAAATAGTTGATCCCTTTAGAGGTCCATATTTTTGCAGAGTGGTCTTGAATAAGTGTAAGAGGTTTTTTACCATGGGAGAGGTTCCACCACAGTGATCGGTCTCCATAGATCTCATTTTTATGATGAAACAAGTTGTTCCTAGAAACTTGAATCCTCACATAGCTCCAACTCTTCCAAATCAATTTAAGAACATTTGATCCCTCAACTCTTAGATCAAAATTTAATGTTAGGAGGTCATTAAAAAAGAGCCCTTTCCAAGATTTTTCTTGGATTGGGAAGGCTCTTTTAATGTTATTTTTGACAATGACTTTCTAAGGTTCCCCTCCTTGGATAGCCTTGGCAAGCCACTTGACTGAAACAGAAATCCCTAGAATCCTCATATCCTTCAAACCCAAACCTCAAAGCTCCTTACTCTTGGTGCACCATTCCCAACCAACAACATGTCTCTTTTTTTTACCCTTCCCATCTTACCAAAGAAAGTATTTGATGAGTTTCTAGATGTAGTTGATCTATCCCAGATTGAAAAACCAAGCTGAGGAATAATATATGGAATAGGAGGAGAGGATATTTTGGCATACTTGAAACCTACTAGCCATTGAAAGGAAGTGTGTTCCATTTGTTCAGTCTCTTTTCAATCTTGTTGTTAACCCATTCCCACATATCTTTTAGATTAGGGTCAACTACAAAGGGGATACCCAAGTACCTAACCATATGGTTATCCCCCCCCCCAAGAAATAGATGACTTTCTACACTATGTTGGTGGGGCTTCCTCTCAACCTAGCGAGATTGACTTGGCAAATGAGACCTCGTTACTTAAGGTAGCACAAAATAGGTCCATTTTGCACATGATGTTGTACATATTCTCCCCCTTCAAGTAAAAGATAATGGATGTATCATCTACAAACTATATTTTGGACAAGTCCTCATTATTAGGAAGAATAGTGCCTCTAACTTTGGGAGAGAGGGTATCATCTCTCAAGAGGTAGTGCAGGGAATCAACAACAATGCCAAAGAGAGATGGAGCAAGAGGGAAGCCCTTTCTAATAGATTTGGTGAATTTAAACTACTCAAATATGGTCTCATTAATATCCACAGTAGCTAATGCCCCATTCACAAGTGTATAAACCATGTGACAGAATGTAGGTGGGAATCCCAAGCTGTCTAGCATCATGTTGATGAAATTCCATTCAATTATATCATAGGCTTTATCATAGTCTATTACCAGCATACCAACTTGTTGGTTTGAATCCTTAGCCCAATACATGGCTTCCTAGAAGGTTATTATATTTTCCAAGATATATCTTGCTTTGAAAAATCCTGCTTGGGAAGAGGTAATAACTTGAGAAAATATATTTTTAATTATTAGGGCCAAAACTTTGGCTAGGATTTTGTAGGAAACATTCAACGAGGTAATGGGTCTCTAGTTTTTTATCAAATTTCTATCTCCATCTTTTGGGATCACTTTAATAAGGCCCAATTTTATCTCATTTCCCAAGGATTTATTCTCTATGGCTTCCTCATACACATGCAAAAGCTCTTCTCCTATCCATGAGATGTTTTATTTATATAATTCTATAGGCAACCCATCTAGCCTGGGGGCCTTGTGATTACTCATCTTGAGAATGACATTATTAATATCCTAAACTGTGATGTCTTTACCAAGAGGATCGACATTTTCTTCTGACACTTTTTTGGGGATGACCCCTTTAATGCAATCCCTTCCAACTTCCATGGACTGATCAACATCTTCAAAGGTGAAAAGATTATTGTAGTAGGAGGCAAAATCTTTAAGAATGTCCTCTTTTGGTCTTAATGTATTTCATTCTTCACAAAGGTAATGAATTATATCTCTAGATTCCTTACTCTTGAGGACATAAAATAAGAAATTTGATCCATTGTCCCCAAGATTGAGCCAATTGATTTTGGCCCTAGTCCTCGCCCCTTGGATCCTTTTATTTAGCAACCTCCTAAGGGTGTCCCTAGAGTGGTATAAGGCTTCCACGGCTTCCAAGTTAGATGGATCCACTTGCATTCACCTATTTTCCTCACACAATGAGTTATGAAGATCATATTCCTCTTTCCTAGGGTCTTTGGCCTTCTTCTTACCAATAATTTGGAACAATGTCTTCCATGAGTTAATATTTTGTGACCACCTCTTAATTGCACTACCATGATTCTCAATTTAGAATTATACCACTTAACCACACTTACAATAGCTTTGATGTCCTCATCTTTTAGCGGGGAGATGTTGAGAGCAAATCCATCTCTCTTCCTTCTCATAGGAGCAATCCTATCAATAGGAAATATGGTGGAGATAACTAGGTGATGGTTAGACAAGGAGAAGGGGATAACCTTGACACAAATCCTATATGAGTCCTTTCTACAACTGAGAGCTTCCTTGTTCATATAGTATCTTTCCAATCTGGAATAAACTCTCTTCTCTCCCTTTTGAAAGGTAGACCAAGTAAACCAAATGCCATTATGTTATACCTTATTACTAGCCAGTGGATCAAAAAGTTTGAGTTTTTTCATCATTTTGGACTAATAAAATCTCTCATTAGCCTTCCACTCAAATTTTACACCCCCAGCCTTATCTTGGGTCTTTCAATCATATTGAAATCACTGGCTACAACCCATGGTATATTCTTAAGGTTTTAAATCCACTTCCACGATTCAATCCTTTCAATATGATCATTTGATGCATATACTAAGAAGATACCATATTTTGCATTATTGCAGCTGAGTGTAATCCAAATGGCTCTATTGCAAGAGGATATGGCCCAACTTGTGACAATCCTATTCCAATTAGGACCAATGAGAATGGAGTTTCACCCTTCCCCCTCTGATGTTTAGTAGAAAATTCAATTGCATCCTTCCAGATGCATTTAAGAGAAATGTCTAATGTGAAGCCTACTCCTTTGACCTCTTGTAAAAGGAGAATATCAATATCCTTATACATTCTAAGGAACCTTTTTATAACTTATTTTCTATTAGAGGTCTCTAGCCCCCTAAAATTCCAAGATGCACATCTTAAGTCCATTAGAAAACTTTAACAGTCTGTGTCCATGGGAGCTTGAAAGCTCTTGAAATAATTGGGCAATTTCTTCCTCACAATTTTAGATGGCTTCAAATTGCCACTAGTGCTAGGAGGCCTTCCCCTTTTTATGTTTATAACAATCTCCCCTTCTTCCATAGGTTGTGAATTAGATGCCTTCTCTCCCTCAACCTTATTAGATCTCCTTTTTCCACATTGCCTCTTGGCATTGAAGATAAAAACATCAAAGGTTTCATGCTCATCCATAGTAGGAACAATGACAGACTCTCTATTCTCTTCTACACTAGTGCACTCAACTTCACAATTCATATCTTGACCAATCTTCAATCTATTCTCATAGCTAGGGGTGGATACCTAGGCTCTAATTACTTGGCTCTTGGGTTGATAATGCCACTCTCTTGGGGGGGAGGTAAAGGTGGTGGGACTAGGATAACAACCAAATAAAAATTGTTGAGCTTATCACCTTTAACATAGGCATGTGTGATCACACTTATCCCATCTAATGAGGCATGGGACTCCTCACATCCAAGAATCTTCTTGATCCTCTCCTTAGAGGGTGGCATCTGCAGGTCAACAGTTGGGTCATTGGGGCTGGGTGGTACACCCTTATCCAGTGGACCAAATGAGAGGTTGGATCTAAGAGGTGAACTGTGAGCAGAGAGGGTGTAGCCAAGGGTTTCTACAATATGTAGAGAAGAATATCTATTTTTTTCCATAGACCTTTTTATGATCCTATCAAGGGATAATTATTTTGCATTCATTATCATGTGTTTAGGTTTAGGAGCCTTGATCTCAAGACCAAAGTCCAAAGTGTGGGATTATGGTAAGATCTTAATCATGGAAAGGTCAAGGTTAGCTTTTGTGGGAGGAGTAGAAACATTATTGAATGTAATCTTGAGAGCATCCAAGGAGGCACATATTTCATCAGAGTTTGCTAAATTTAGAGGGGGGATTGGGCATTTGGAAGCCATATTTTGAGTGGGGAGAGCGCTATGGTTTCTGGGTTGAGAGTTTTTATTGAATTACATTGAAAGGTCTCTACTCATTTTGGATAGAGGACAAAGCTTCTTTTTCAGTAGAGGGCACACTTGCCTAATATGGCCCTTCTTTCTACACAAAAAGCAAGCATTAATACCACCAAGGAAAGTAAGGGGGCAAGAGACTACACAATCATCAAGGTCAAACCAAATTTTTTAGGTAGGTCGAGTCCTGGGTTAATGGAAACCAAAACCCATGCATCTATGTTAGGTATCAAGGTATTAGATTTGTTAATTCGAATGACCTTTCCAACGGTTTCCAACACATAAAGAAGTAGATTCCAAAGGAACATAGGCAAATTTCCTATAGTAAGCCACCTAGGCCACAAAAGTCCCAGAACTTCATCATGAATATCATCCATAGACTAGGGAAGGGCTTGGAAATTATAGGAGCTGATCCTCCAAAACTATTTTTTGACAATCTCTTTTTGTCAATTAGGGTTACTAAAAAAATAGAAACAAACCCTTTTAAAGCATACAAAAATAAGTAAAGTGGAACCATAATTTCTTCTCCCATATATTGTGAATACAATCATTTAAGAAATTACTTGAAGGAAACTTTCTATTATCAAGAGCATCCAAGAGTACAAAAGAGTCTATAAGCCTAGGTTTTTCATTCTCTATCGCTAAGGACATCTGAGCTTTAGGCTTGAAAATAAACCTAGAGGAAGGTAGGTCCTTACCTCCACTTCCTCCCTATGGTTGGTTGTTGGGCTCTTTGGCATGAAATTGGATGAACATTTCTCCTTTTGAGACATCATGCTCACCTTCCACTACCTGTTTGAAGGAATGAATCTCCATTTGAGTGCTCATCGACGGTTGTAGAGGGATGCGCTTATGATTTTCACCAGGTGTAGAAGTGACCATTATAGATAAATGAAGGGATTAAAATTAAAAATGATAGAACAATACTTTTAGTAAATTCTTGTGTCAGAGGTAGGCCTTTCGCCAGTGGGGAAGGCCTCCTCAAGAACTTTGTCGCCTAAGGTTGCAGAGCGATCTCAATCTAATCTCTTCTTAGTCAATTATGAGTTAAATGGATTATGCCAAAGTTAAGAATGTTATACTATAATATATTTTATTAAATATACTTCATTATAGAATAATAAATCAATAATAGTAAATTACAATATTCTCCATGATAATAACTCTTAGCTTATTTTACCTAGATTTTTTAAAATATAAATATGTTACTTCTACCAATAATACTATCATTACACTTTTTTTGAAAATTTAAAAACTACTTTATTGAAAATTTAAAAACTACTTTATTTTTACTATTGTTAAAAAGGAAATTCACATTGGGAATGATGAACACGAAGACTCTTTTAAAGTAAATATTTTAAACTTAATTTATATAATATTTGTAACTTATGTTAGTACTTACATCATAGATACTAAACATTGGGTTATTATCTAATATTTTTAATTTTGGTATGGCGTGGTCAACTTTTTGAATTGAAGACCAAAAGTTAATATATTATATTTAAATTATTAATTTAAAATAAATATTAATTTTTTATTTTAGTTAGTAGTTAAATTTGTAAATAATGTATAGATATAATTGAAAAAATAATTTTAATTCAACTTAAAAAGATTGTAGGATAGAAAATAAATTGGATTAAAACAATTGGGAGAGAGAGAGAGAGAGAGAGGTACAAATAAGCACATACAAGCTATTAGGGATAGTAGGAGAGGTAGACTTGTAGCTAGAAATAAAGTGTCCAAATGGGAGAATTGTACAAAGGATGGAAGGAAACAAGATTTATTTAATATAAAATGTTATATTGGGATGTGCATATAATTTTTCTAATATATATATATAGTAAAAAATATAAGTATTTATATATAAAATAAAATATATAACATAATACTTTAAATATTATACATGATAGTAACATAATAATTTAGTATATTATATATTATATATAATTGTATAAGAGATTATATTATAATATATTACATGCTATGTATCATAATTATATAAATAAAATGGCAAATATTAGATATCCAAAATGTTCAACAATTGGATATACGATATTTACAAAATTATCAAATATTAGACATATGTTACCTCTCACACAAATCTACAACCTTGAGATTTTCCTTAGGATTTCTTTGGGGTTTCGCTAGGATATGCCAAACCTAGAAATTCAATACAAAAAATGTGTTTAGAAATTTTCGTTGCTTTTCCAAACTTTGACCATGTGGTTGACAACCTTTTTTTTACCCGAAATTGATGAAACGAAAAGGGTTTCTTAAGTAGACTCTCAATTTTACACCAATATAAATTATGTCTTATTTTAAATTTAATAAATAATTATTATTCATTTTCTATTTGAATTACATCTAATGTCTTGATTGGTAGGTTGATTGAGAAACATTTATAACTTTCAAACAGTATCACATTTTTCAAATTCAAAACATGTGTCACAATCTATGCTTTGCATACTATAGGATTAGAAAAAGAAGATTATTAAGTTTTGACCAAGTTATGGTGGCCAAATATACGATTTTTCATATTTTAAAAAATTTCTAGTAAAAAATCATAATTAATTATTTAATTGGAAAAAATTATTAAAAAATGCGTCAAATTGTGATAGGTGTCTTCTACTTATATCTATAATCTTATAAAAAAATATTATCATTTGATTGTGATTAGGGTGCTCAAACATACACCTATTTTTAATCTTTTCCTAAAATTTTAATTCAACATTGAAATTTCAAATTTTAACCAAATAGATTAATTTCTTTTCAAGAAAAAACAAGTATGTTAGAAACTACATTCAATTTTCTAGATAATCTATTCTTACATATTTTTGATATAATGTTGATAAGCTAGTGAAACTTTTACATCAAGTTGTCTAACTCTTCTTTTCAAAATTTCATCGCTACTTAAGGGCCTAGTTTGGCCCACCGTGATCCCACACTTAACCATCTCTTTTTTGTGGTTTTTATATTGGTGTTCACTTTTCTCCATACACTAAAGTTATTATTTGTTCTAATGTGTTTCTACAAATTCAAGAGCAAGCTAATAAAGTTTCACATGAAAATTGTGTATCTTTAGAAGCTATTGGAACATTGGGGGAATTCCCCTTGCACTATTTCTAGAGTCCTTTTATATCCCTCCTATGTTTCTCAAGGGTGTAGGTATGGGAAAATCTAGTATATAATGAGCAATATTGATTTATATTGTTGTGGATATCAATCTACAATTTACAAAGCTAATGTTGCTTATGGTGCTAGTCCTAACCTTTCAATCAATCTTCTCCCTCTTCACATGAGAATGATAATGCTCGTGGATGGTCTAACTCAAGGAAGTTCCTCCATTTGGATAAGGTTATTTCTCTAGTTTATTCTATGTATGACACTCCTAAGAAATTTGGTGCTCACATTATTTCATATCCAACCAATGATGATATCCCTGAAGATGTTTGGAACAATCCTAATGATAAGAACCCTCCTCCTAACATTACTTTAATTATTAAATATTTAATGAGCTTAACCTTGCTAGACTTTATGATTCATCTATATTTTTAATTTTGATCCCATTAGGCTTTAACTACTTAAAATTTATTGAACTTTCCCTTAATAGTTGACTTCATGATTCATCTTTATTTTGAACTTTGATCCCATTAGACTTTAACTACTTAAATTTTATTAAACTTGACCTTGCTAGATTTTATGATTCATCTTAATTTTGAACTTTGATCTCATTAGAATTTAACTACTTAAACTTTATTGAACTTGAACGTCCTAGAATTTATGACTCGTCTTTAGAGGAGAGGAGCCAAAAGTGGGCCACACAATGTTTGCACCCCTGAAAATTTGTCTAAAATATTTTATTTTATTTTTAATTTTGTACAGTTTCTAACATATCACGTCCCCCACTTAAAAAAATTATCTTCAAGTCCATGTGGTTTAAGGACCTTCATAATTTCTAATTAACAAAATTTATATATTTCACAAAAATGCACATAATCAAGTATGGATTAGTGTCATGTGTTTAGATACACCAAATCAAAAACTTTAAATTACATTCAACATTAAGATTTAGTACATTAGCCATCAAAAAGGCTAAACATAAGTTACAATAGACTATAGGGTCTAATATAATGAAATACATAATGTGCAAAACATGAAGACCATTCTGACAGGAACTCTCAACATGTGTCTCCCTCAAGCACATCCTAGGTTAGAACATTACCAAAGCGCATTTCCACCCTACCATGAAGTAATTACTCTTCTCTAGAATCTTTCATGACACAAAATATACTAGTAATGTGATGTTGACAAGAGTAATGGAATTGTGTAGTGTGGCACATCTACATCTAATGCTACGGTAATGATATCATGAACACACAAGATGCAAATAGCATATGAAGACAAAAGCAATAATGTTTTCTTAACTATTGAAGAATATTTTATTATCTAAGTTTCATCTCCATCTCATTTATTTTGAGAGCTAAATCTAACATGAATCTATCCCAAACATTGAGAAAACACAAGAATACATCCATGTGTTTGTAATTGATGAAATACACAAACCTGGAATTTATCTTTTTTCTATTAAATATCATGAAAGTGTACCTTGCATCAAATTTAAGTAACAACTTAGATATAGCCCCTTATAAAATCCCCAAATCAACCAATTTACATACTTAACAAAAAATATATAACAAAATTTTAAAGTACTCTATACATATACATATTAGTTGTCTAGTTCTATCCCCTAGGTCCAAGTTACCCATCCCTTCTCTCCTTCCATCCAAACCAATATTTCTCTAGCCTGAACATGTTCCATATAAGGATGATCAAATGCCACTATATTGGGATGGCCTCTTCAATCTATTGTTCATTCCTTTGGTTATCCTACTCTAGCTCTCTCATGAAGTTGTGAAGGGCCACTTCAAATTGGGATTTCTCTTCATTCTATTTGACCCAAGTAAAACCATGGGAGATTTCCCTCTTTAAAACTATGGCAACTCCATCATTTAGTAGGTCCTCAAACTTTCTTCTAGATAGCTTCATTACCACCATGATTTGTGAGGCAACATAATGAGTCTCCACAGAGACTCTATAAGTGTCTTACTCTTATCATTAACCACATTATTATTCCTAAATTTCCATATGCTCCAAAGCACTCCTAAGAATAAGAAAGACCAAAAGAAGCTAAAATATTTCTTGAAACACTTAACCATGCTAAAAATAATGTTGGAAATCTACATATTATGATGGACAACAATACCAAAAAGCAATGAGGCCTCTTTAGCAAAGAGATGTATTCAAAAAATAAGTGTTGGATAGTCTCAAGTAATTTACAAAAAGAAAATATTGTAGTCTCCATCAAGTTTCTTCACTAGAAGTATATGTAATAACCGGTGCCAAAGAAAGAATAACTTTTTAATCTCCATAGGTATGTGCCGGAATGCATCAAAAATTTTGTGCCAAGAATCGGGATCTAATGTCAAGTTCCAAGAAAAATTCAAATGGCAATAAATATCATCATAGTATGTGAGAAGATTGGAAATGGCTTTGTCTTTAACAGAGTGGATAGCAGTGTCATCCAACCACTTATATGCAAGGAAACATTTAGTGTTAGAGGTAAGGGAAATGGGTTGAAGGAGGCTCTTGCAAGCTTCACAAAGGACATTGTAGGTTCTAAGGTGGGAGGTAGGGACACCATATTTGCACTAAATTTCATGCCAAAATATGAGAGAACCATTATAAATTGTGTATTAAAATATTCTAACCCCCCTTTTTTTCCATTCCTTGAGAAACCTTGGAGAAGATCCAAAGGCTTCTCATTGTATAAAAGACTCCACCAAATGGACTTATGCCCCCATACCTTCTTATCTGTACTAATTGTACCACTGCCCCTAATATGACATCTCACTATGTCTCAAGCCTTCCATATGGATTTAAACATAGCAGATCCTTTGGGAACCACTAAGAAATGACGAACAAAAAGATCACTAAATGATAGGTCATTCCATGTAGGTCCTCTCTGAGGTACTACCTTATAAGTATTGTGTCTCACCATCACTCTCCATGGTTCATCCCCACTTAGTTTTCTAACTATCCACTTGACTACCAGGACAATCCCTTGGGTTTTTAAGTCTTTCATACCAATGCCCCCCTTTGTTTTATTAATTATACACCATTATAACCTTATTGCATACTTCTTTATAGTTCATTTTCCATCAGACTAGAGGAAGTCCCTGATTAGTTTTTGGATAAATAAAAATTGATAATTGCATAACAACAAAGCTGAAGTATAGTAAATATTGTATGAAGACATTATCTTTTGATAGATTTGAAATCTTCCTGCAAGGGTGAGGTATTGTTTATCACATTTCCTCAACTTCTTATCTATTTTATTCTTCACCCATTCCCACATTTATTTTAGATTAGGGATAATATAAAATGGGATACCGAGGTATCCCGCTATGTGATTAAGACCCCCCCACATCAAGGGAAATATACTAAACTAGTGGGAGGTTGGGGCTCCCAACCCAACATGATAGATTCAGCATGATAGATTTAGGGGGGGAGACCCTACTCCCTAATGCCTCACACAGAATATCCAATTTTTCCATAAGGTCCTTGATATTATTTTCATCCAACTCCAACAAGACTGTAATATCATCTGTAAATTGAATGCTCAATAATTCTTCCTTATTTGGAAGGATGACACCTATGACCTTGGGAGACATAGAGTTATCTTTCAAGAGGTAATAGAGTTCATCCGCATCTATAAAAAAGAGGGCAGGATCCAAGGGGCATCCTTGACTAATAGACCTGGAGAGATGGAACTTATAAGACCTAACCCCATTAACCTCTACACAAGCCATGGCATCATTCAAAAAGGTTCTTTCCATTTTGTAAAATTGGTCAGGAAATCCCAAATATTTCATCATATCAATTAAAAACTTCCATTCAATTTTTTTCATAGGATTTTTCAAAATCTATAAGAAGCATGGAAGCTCTCTGCTCATCTTCTTGTGCCTAGTGCATTTCTTCCCAATAGGTGAGAATATTCTCCAAAATGTATCTACCCTTTACAAAACCTATTTGTGTGTCACTGATAACTTTGGGGAGTATGTTTTCCAATCTTAGAGCTATTATCTTATCAAGCATTTTATAAGATACATTTAAAAGTGTGATGGGCCTCCAATTCTTAACAAAATTGCTTTCTTCTTCTTTTGGTATGAGCTTGATGACCCTTGAATTGATTTATTTTCCAAGAGATCCTTTATCAACTACTTCCATATACAAATCAACAAATCCTCACCAATCCAAGAGATGTTCTTTTTGTAGAATTCAATGGAGAGCCCATCAAGGTTTGGGCCTTGCCATTTTTAAGGGCATTAAAAACTTTGTTGATCTCCTCCAAGGTGATGTCTTTACTTAGGAGGAGTCCTTCTTCCTTACTGACTTTTTTGGGAATGATGGTGTCAATTTTCCTTCTAGCCTCCTAATTTTGTGGGCCTAGGTCTTTTGATGTAAACAATTTGCAATAAAAGTCTATAAATGCTTTCAAAATACCTTCTTGATTAGTGACGATGGTCCCCCCTCTAAGATACAATCAATCTTGTCCTGAGATTCCTTTCTTTTTAATAAATTAAAGAACAACTTGGAGCCTTTATCTCCACGAGTAAGACATGTAAGTCCAGTTCTAATTTTAGTCCCTTGGATTATAGCATTTTGAATACTCTTAAGTCCATCTCTTGCAATCCTTAGAGTTTCATTAGCCTCAATGCTTTTAGGATGGGTTTTCAAAGTTTCCTATGCAATAATCTATCTATCATAAAGTTCTAATTCATTTATCCTTAGATATTTAGCCTTCTTTTTACCAATAGTCTGGAACATAGTTCTCTAGTTTTCCACACATTGATTCCATTTATCAATACCACTATTAAGCATGGGGTTATACTTATTGAATTGTCTAATGATAAAGGAGGCATAAACTACATCTTCATCATCCAGTAATCTAACATTGATAGAAAAGGAATCCTTGACCAATCTTGTGGAATGGGAAGAACCAAATAGAAGGAAAGCTACCTAGATGGGATGATGGTCATAAAAAGTATAAGGGGTAACTTTTACACTAGACCCCTGATAGTCTCTAACAGTTTTAACTAGGTCCTTATGTAAATAAAATATATCCAATATGCAGTATATCTTGTTGTTCCCCTACTGGAAGTTGCTAGGGATAACTTTAAGGAACCCCCCCCTCCTGAAAAGTATAAAATTGTGGCGAATCACATGTGATTTGGGTGAAAAAAATTTAATAGTGTTGGCGAATTATGCGTCAATCTATGGATATTTGGTGGTGAATTTTTTAATAGTTTACACAATTTTTATAAAAAAATGGCGATTAAAATTTTTTTAAAAATAAATTTATTAATATTGATGGCGAATTATATTTTGAAATATGGGTATTGGTTGGTGAATATTTTAATAACCAATACCATTTTTATAAAAAAATGGCAAAATTATTTTCCAAATAGTTGAATTAATTTATTTGTTATTGGAAATTTGAATACTGACACGTTGCATCGGGTCCCACAGTCCCAGTCCCATCACCCATGACTATGATAATGACGTCAGACTCAAATGACAAACGTCCATTGGATTTAATATGTATCAATGGCCAAAGATGAATTTTGGGCATATTGCTGGTCCTTATAACATTTACTAAAAACTATCGGCGAAAAAATGACACATGTCATGTTTCCGCCAATAGTTTTCAATAAATGTTATAAGGACCAGCAATATGCCCGAAAAGTATCATTCTTAATTTGGCATTTATTAGATAGAAATAAAGTAAAGTTTTAAGTAATGTACTGAGTATATTACCATTTACCATAGGTGATGTGTAGAATTAAAGCAATGTACTAAGTATATTTATTATCATATCGATTTGAAATTTGAATTATGTGTAGAATTAAAGCAATGTATTGACAGATATGTGTAATCTATTCATTACCTCGATAGAATAATTGGTTAGAGTTAAGGCTTGAATGAAAAGTAAAACGTCATCTCATCTTAGAGTTAAGGCTTGAACAATTGTCGCATGATCACATAGCTAGGAAATGGGCTATGTGAACATGCGACATACCTCCACATCACCCTTCTACCTTGCCGTATGACCACCACCACCAAAACACAAGGTTTGTCACATGATCGCAAAGCATGAAATTGGTTCATGCGAACATGCGACAAACTGTCACGCCAGTCGTAAATCTTGAAACACGCTGGCCAACCCGCAAGCCCCTCTAACCACGGCCCCATTGATAATTTCCATGTCTCCACCACATTGACCAATCAGAAAATGCCGCATCACCATCTACCACCGGGCTGAGGAACAGGTGTCAACCAGTCGCATGATCACATGTTAGAAAACTCTGACATTAGATCATGCGACAACCACCCACAGGATGCCACATAACCACCAGCGAGACCACTGCCCTCCCCTCCAATGGACCTAGCACAAGAAGTAACCAGTCGCTTGGTCGCATGTCAAAAATTTATGACATGCGATCATGCAACAACTAAACATTTTACCAGCTCAGCCAATCACAACCTAACACCTCGATGATGAATCATCACGTGGTCCCATTGTAGACAAACCAATGGCATCTAATCAGACGATGGGTGCATGATTGCATGGGGAGAGAATATTCCATGCGATCACACGCCAACCATCGATCAAAATCTCTAGCCCAAGCCCCGCTGACCACACTCCATCTCTTTATTTCCTTCGGCCAATAGGGGAGCACCATTTGTGCATGCATGTCACCATGGCCCATAGTTTGAAACCCTACACCGTAAAGAAGAATCAACGGCCGGTGTGATTTCACATATCTCTGGCAACTCCCTTGCACTTAAGCGACCACCATTGATGCTCTGACATGACAAGACCATCTGACTCATCTGGAAACTTGGCCCCACCATTGAGATTTAGCAATAAAGGAAAACTGCCATTCGCTGGAGACTTTCTCCGTTCCTTGACCTAGCGATGACTAACATGATGAAGAATTGGGCCCCTCACAATCGCAGCAGTGCACATACTCAATGATAAATCATCACATGGTCCCACTGCATACAAACCAATGACATCTAATCAGACAGTGGGTGCATGATCACATGGGGAGAGAATATTCCATGCGATCACACACCGCCCGTCGATCAAAATCTCTAGCCCAAGCCCCACTGACAACACTCCACCTCTTTATTTCCTTCGGCCAATAGGAGAGCACCATTTGTGCATACATGTCACCATGGATCCACAGTTTGAAACCCTACACCATAAAGAAGAATCAACGGCCAGCATGATTTCGCATATCTCTGGCAACTCCCTTGCGCTTTAGCGGCCACCGTTGATGCTCTGACATGTCAAGACCTTCTGACTCATCCGGACACCAAGACCCACCATTGTGTTTTAGCAATAAAGGCAAGCCCCCATTCGCTGATTAGACTTTCTCCATTCCCTGACCTAGCGATGACTAACATGATAAAGAATTGGGTCCCACACAATCACAGCAATGCACATAGGAGATGCTAGTATTAGAGGTTTAACTGCATAGAGGTGAACGACCGAAAACAACCAAGGTTTTTGACGCTAGAAGATAACTCATGTTCGGACACCGTCACTCTTTGATGTACAATAGGTATCTGCTCCTCTTGTCCTAATCCAACTCCTCATTTAATGTTCTCAACTCCTACACGCATTATGCGCTATGAGAGAAGACGCCTGACTTATCACCATAAGGAGCCGTTCTGTCAACTTCTGAGGCAAAAATATATCAGTACCTGATTTGACCATTTTGATTTAGTGGTTAGATTCAATGAGCTCCGTTGAAACTCCACTGACGTTAGATACAATTTTCAAATTTGTTCCTCTAGCTGCCAAGTCAGCCAGCTCATCCGCTTCATTAATATTCATTAGTGTATGTTAAATTATTAATATTTTAAAATCATGACAATCGTTAGATTACGATAGATGAACAGCTGAAGTTGTATTTTGAAAGTTCTATGGGTTTCAAAAAGCTTTTTTGAAAACTCACTCCGAAAATGTGACACGTTGAAAGTTGACGTGTAATGTTTTAGAAAGATTACGAATGTTTACGTTACACGTGTATGATGTAGAAAGATTACTTTACCATTTAACGAAAGGTTTTTAACATTTACTTTTTTAAAACCTATCGACTCGTACTCGTAGCAGCAGAGTTAAAAAGAACTGTTGAACGGGAACCGTCACCGGAGATTTGGAAATCGAGACTGTAATTTGTGAGAGCCTTAGCCGTTCGAACTTATATCTATCCTGATTTCAAAATTCAAAGTTTAATTTCAGGTAAGTACTAAGTTTAACTTGATTTTGAAATTTTAATTCTTGCATGTTCTATTGGGGTTTTTCTAAATTGGGGTTTTCTTCAATTGGGGTTTTCTTAATTAGTTAGTTAATATCTATGATATTATTACTATTAATAAATATATATGAATCTTTATTTTTTAATTTTTTTGAAGAACAATGGGGAAAGCGAAAACTCAAGGCCTAGGGCAAGCAGAAGGGAAAACTGTAATGGACTTCAGAAAACTAGTACAAATCCCTGGTTTCACCGATGAGTATCATGATGTTTATGATCATGTTATCGAAGGTAAAAAGAGAGTTATAACAATTAAACATACATTGTGCAATAAGGAAACTGGGCCAAGGAGGTCTAAATTTATAAAATTTAATGCAACAGTAGGTGCAATAACCAATAAAGTTGCTTCCTGGGATGTTGGTCTGGGTAACATGTTGTTACCCGAAGTTTTCCCTTTCCCAAAAATTGTCAAGATTTGTGCAGAAAATTATGATGAAGAAAAAAAATCAATTGTGAATAAACAAACTCAGGAAGAAATTTTAACAATAACCCAGGAAGAATTTGTCAATTTTCTAGACCTAGGGTTTGACCCACAAAACTGTAATGCCAAAATCAACCTGGGAGTGCTGGCAGGGCAATATGAGGCAGTCTCGCAAGATGGAAAAAATTCATTTGTAAAGGGTCTAATAGTTGCAGAGGCAAAGGCTTCATTGGGTGAGAACCATAAGCCTCCTTATGATTTTAAGGTTTTTGTGCCATGGGTTCAGGATACTATATCCTCACTATCATTTTGCCTGGGACTGGAAAACAATATGGAAGTGAGTGCCAACATTCTTCAATTCATTTGGGATATCCATTGTCTGAATGAACCAGTAAGATATAATTTTGTTGGACACGTGGTTGAATCGATGCAAGAGCAATTAGCATTGATTAAAAGAGGCAATTATAAGACATTTAGGTTCACAACCTACTTGTGCTATCTTCTGCTAGCCAAGAATGCTGCAATATTAATGAGCACTGGCAACAAGCTTGAAATTTAGAGGGGGACAGGTACTCCAAATCCAATATATAATTGGACACCTCAGATAAGATTGTATGATAACAGAAGGAATTACAGTAATTTTGTAGACTTCTTTTTGGCCCCATTGTACAAAGAAATAACAAGCACTCCAATGCCCAGATTGTCTGCTTCATGTAGGGATTGCATCCAACTTGGAAGCACAACTCAATTGGCTAACTGGTACTTAATGGAAGATTACACTATGCTAAGGTTTTACAGATCAGAACTGCAACCCCACAAACTTCCAATGCATGTGACAGACAGGGTGTTTGTAGTAGAATATGTAGTACAACTAGAGAGCACAGATAGACTCTTCTCTGGCCAATCAAAGAAGAGCATATTCCCTTCCTTACCTTTCTCAATTGGAGGGTTAACATTTGAGAGAAAGGCTTTCCAAGTGGCACAATTTTTTTAAGATATTTTTCAATTTGATTTAGAGTGGTACTGGAAGTATGATCCACTCAACGTCATTCAAGAAAGGCTTGTTGCTAATAAGAACTCTGCAAACTTATTTCAACATGAAAGTAAACCATTGCTAGAGAAGTTCAAAAACAAGGATAGCTAGGATGACGTTAGAAAAGAGATGGAGAAAGTTTTCGTTGAGGAAAACATTTCAGTTGAACAGTTGTCATCACAAATTATGACAACAATAAATCAGGGCATTGTATAGCCTAGGATGTCCTTCAATTTCTACGACAAAGCTCCTCAGCCATCAAACATAAAAATAACAAAGAGAATAACATAAGCTTGTAAGGATAGAAAATGGACTAGAATGAAAATGGATGATTTTTGGAGTATGAGAAAGGCTCTTGGTGAACCAAAGACCAGTGCAGATCTGGATGACATAGACGAGGATATAGAGTTTAGCAAATTGTGGAATATGGAGCATCCTAACTCCACATACGACACTGACAGCAGTGATCCAGATGATCATGATATTGATAATGCATGTACTCCACAGACTGGGAGTCACTGTGCAATCTTTGAGGACCAAAAAAATGTATATAGCAAAGGGGCGGTCATTCTTGAAAAAATGGGTTATAAAGGTGGTGGTTTGGGTCCCATAGGAGAAGGCGTCTGGAATACAATTCAGACAAAAAAAACTGCTTATGATCGTGGTGCAGGACTTGGCTCTGATAGTGGACCTAGTGGTAGTACTAGTGGCATTCGTGGGACTGGCATTGGTAGGAGTGGGCACCTTATAGAACAAGTTCCCTCTCTAAAGAGGCCACTAGATCTACACAGAATCCCATACAAGAAGATAGTGTCAAGAAGCAAAAGTTTTCCATTTCCAGTTCCAGTTCCAGAACAATGACATTAGATCATAAAGAAGTGTTGCCAATTTCAGGTTCAGCAAAACCCTCTAGAAGTTCAAATCCTCAAAGAGCATTAGTTAGATCAATAGCCATTGCAAGCTCTATCTCTTCTTCACCTTTCAAAAATTCAAATCCTTCTGCAACACCAGATTTTCATTACAAGGATTTCTATAATAATTTTGCAGAAACAAAAACAAAGAATAAGGAATCAAAGAAGGCATTAGAGTCTGGTGCCCTTACTGCAGTTGCATAGGAACAACCTGCATCCAATAGGGTTTTTCCAACATATGACCCAAAGAGAGACATGATGGAGTTCATGGTTGTTATTCCACCAAACAAAGATGGAAACCCACCAGAGAGTCAGATAGATCACTCTGAATTTGAAGTTAGCACTCTCCAAATGGATTTTTCCAAAGTAAAAAATGTGGACAAAATCAATGTCTCAAAGTCTACAAACCAAGTGGTCTACAGTACACTACTAAAGGTGGAAAGAGAGAAAAGCAAGCTCGAGAAAAATATAGAAAAGTTACAGGCAGACATTGGCAATGAAAAAGAAAAGATGAAAGCTTCAAAGAACAGTTTGAAAGAATTGCAAAAAAAGATTAAAAAATCAGCAGATACAGAGCAAGGACATGCTGAGGCGGTAGTGAAGGAATAGGAGCAGGAGCAGGTGAAACTGAAGGAATAGGAGCTGAAGGAACTAAGGAGAAAATTGGCATAGGAGCAGGTGAAGGAACAAGAACTGAGGGGAAAATTGGCAGAAATGATAAAAAAAAACTTGACGAAGAAAGAGCCAGTTCAAAAAAGTTATTTAAAAATCTGGAGAGTAATGCTGCCTCTCAGGTGGATAAAGCCAATCATTGGGAACAAAAAGTAGTAGAAGAGAAAAACAATTGTGAAAAAATGGCAGAAGAACTAAAGAAGGCCAATTGTACAATTAAGACTTTAACAGATACTAGTCATAATTTAGTGAAGATTATAAAAGAACACATTTGGGGCCAAATATTGGCGATGTCTAATAGCTTGTATGACTGGTTTGAAATGCTTCAAAGTACGAGAGTATGTTACTTGAAGCTCCAAAACAACATTCAATAGAACATGGATGTTGTCAACAAAGAAAAGACAGCAAAAGATATTATGCAACAACTCTACAATAAGAGTGATAGTTATCTATCAAACAAGGGAATTAGCAACCGCCTTGATGCATCAGTAAAGGTATCAAGTATCATTCGCAAATGTGAGAAGCTACGGGAAGCATAGGAATTGGATGACAAAGCTAAGCAGAAGATCACAAAGATGGAACAAAGGAAAGTGAAAATGGAAAGTCTTGGTTTGCCTAAGGGATTTGAAGCAAATCAGTTCATTGGACGAGAAAATTACAAAACAAGGTTGCAAGACAAAATAAATACTGATGTACGCTTTCTCCCTACAGACATATCTTGTGATGCATTCTTGGATTTCATCAAACCAGTGAGAACTTTGAATGGACTTTTAGAATCAACAGTGTTGTCAAGTCACACTTCCAAATATGAATTGCTAACGAAGTTGCAGGAGTGTGACTATACTATGAACCAAATTGTTCTGCCATCAGAGGATGTTTGGAGTGGCCTAAAAAGATTGCTCTGAATTTTGAACTACTTTAAATTGTAATATATTGCAAATGAATACAAAACAAATTGTGCTCTATGATTCTATCTAATTTTCATGTTTTCCAATTCAATGTATGTTGAGTTACTCTATTTTATTCATTTATTCTTAGTTGAGTTTAACTAAGAATACAAAATTACTCTGTTATATGCTATTGGAATACAAAATTTCATTCAGGAATTTCAAATTCAAATATGAATGATCATTGATGACATGATATAAACTACACTCTACAGTAATAATACTCTTTGTTCTCAAATTTTAATGATGAAACATAATACATTCTTTCTTTTCTAAAATGAACATTGAATGATAGGATATCATATAGTAGTTAATAAGTTCAAAAAATACCTATTGGTTGCCACTACTAATTTAACAGAAATTTCCTAAATTTGCCAATTCATCTCTGTGTCATCATCATCATCTAATTCTGGTATTGCAGTTGCTTCATTATTCTCTTCATTTTCATTTGTGTCTTCTTCAATTTCACTCTGACCTCTGCTTCTATGACTCCCAATCCCATCGCCAATACCATTGCCAACTGTACTTGTCCCACTTGGAGTCGCTGTAGGAGATTGGTTAATGGTGTTGCCCACCCCTCTTCTTTTGCATCTTTTCTTCCAAATTTCCATTGCTTTTTGATAAGGAAAAGTATTGACATCATACCTAGATGTGTATACCCTCAAGCATGATTCCAAATTCTTGTCTAGTTTGTTTCTTAGCTTTGATTTTAGGAAGCCCAAAGCACTGAAAACTCTCTCATCCTCCACTGAACCCAATATCATGGTTTGACATAGATCAGCAAGCTTGAAGTACTCTAAAATTTATTCACACAACATTGTGCTCTATTTTAGTTTTGTCCAAAGCTTTGTTGTCGAGCCCTCTTCATGTGGGTTATGCATTAATTGATATTGATGCTTCATATTCCTTGCAAAGGTGCCTAATTGCTGTCTAAGAAGACCCTCATCTAATATTCCTTTGATAGTCACTCCATTGAATTCTACAGATTTGCAAAATTCCTTTATCAAAGTCAACAGGCTTTTATGATAATCTTCCTTAGAGTTGAAGGACCAATATTGAGGAAACACAATTGCCATGGCCTCAAGTAGTTGATCATATGGGAATTGTGATCTTATTTCAGAGGAAACTCTATAGGCTATGTCCCTTGCATTAGCTGTTATAGACTTGATGATCTTGGTAAACTCTTCCCTTGTAACTCTTGTAGCTCGCTTCTTTGGGGCACTGTAGTACATTGGTATCTGAAATCCCCTTACACAAACACATAAATCTCCATTTTCAATGATCTTAAAATAATTATCAGGATCATCCAAATCTATTAGTTTTCACCAGTGATTAAATCTATCATCAGATAAATTTAGGTCAGCACGATAGAGACTATCGAGGGCTTGGCATGACATTTTACGCAAGTGAGCATATTCTGCAATATACATGGCTCTTTGCTAGGCTTTTTTCATAATTAATGTCATTTCTTCTAGCATGGGAAGAAGAGATGCCAAAGTAAAAAATGTCTCTAAATTGCTCAACCTTCGAAGCAGGTCACCACATCTTTGATTTTCTACATTGTCCCGATTTTCGTACATCAGTCCAATCAAAGATTGATATTTGGAAAATACTCGATGCGCTGGTCCATCCAAAGAGATCCATCTAGTATCAACATCTTTAAGAAGCTTGTTTCCATCAGTAATTCCATTGGCAAAGTGCTGAAATTCCCTAAAATGTTTGGGACTTTGACAAAAATATGCGTACAACTCTCTTACTAAATCTTCAACCTTGTTTACTGAAGGAAACTTCTTCACAACTCTAAAAGCAAGATTCATCCTGTGGGCCATACAGTGAATGCCAACAACATATGGTGAACAAGAAGCCTGCATCTTTGTGCAAAGACCATTCCTTTGACCTTGCATTACTGAAGCTCCATCCGCTCCAACACAGATCAACTTCTTCGCTATTGTCAATTCATCCATAGCTCCATATTCAATTAAATGGCTCTTTACTAACTGAAATAAAGTTTCTGTTGTCGCATTGTCTCTCAATTTAGCAACAGTTAGTAGATGTGGTTGGTGGACATTATTCTGTACAATATAAACATGCATGCATACCCATGACGTATTATCTATTGCCGTAACTTTGTCTAAGGACAATGCAATAAAGATTGACTCTTTTATTTTTCTTTGTACATCCTCTATTTCAACCTGCGCAATACAACTTGCCCATTCCCATCCACTGTTTATCGACCAATGACTGACAGGATAGTTAGGAACTTTCAGAAAGTGTAACAAACCACTCATTTTTGGATAGTCTATCATTGGACGCCCTCTGCTCAAAATATGGAAAACATTACTTAATTGAACAACTTTTCTGCATTCTTCTACTTCACTTGCTTTTGCAAAAATAGCATTAATAGAACCTTGAACTTCACCAGGCTTCATCTTAAATTTCTGAAACAAATAATATTCCTCAGCATTCCTTTTATGTTGACATTGCTCCTTTATTTTATATCTTACCACTTTTATTTCCCTTCCATCTACAGTTGAGGTTTCGTAAATCTTACCAACATGTTTCTCTATGGTGTCTAGTTTAAGCTGCAACCGCTTTTCCTTTTTATACTTCCAACTACAAATCGTACATCTGCATTCTACTGGTAGCTCACCTACAATTGGATTGTCCACGGGCTCAATGAATGGATACTTTGCTACCCAATCAAATTTAAATCTCCTAGCCATCTCCCATTGATGATCAATTTTTTCTTTCGATTTTCCTCTCCCTTTAGTGTTACTGTTAATTGCACCATCATCATCACCGAAGTCGATTGATGCATCCTGGTACTGGTTATTTATTGGATATTCTTTGTCAAGGTCATCTTCATTAGAGATATCAGGTTCTGCAACTTCGTCACCAGATTTATTAGGCTCCCCAATTTGTTGAATAGACTCCTGTGTAGGTTGAGATTGTACAAGTTCCTCTGATGATGTACCTTCCTCACTTTGACCAACACTGTTGCGTCTACCCCCGCCAAAGTATGAAGATATATTTCTGTATTTCGTTGGCCTCTCTTGGACATCTCCACCTTCATTAGTTCTCTTCCTATTTAAATTTGATTGTGACATCTCCATCAAATTAAGGCTGCAATAAAATACTACGAACTTGTAGTCGTAGTCATTCCGGTTCGCTACCGATCGCAATTGTGAGCTCTAAGCTCAGAATCAACTAAATTATTATGCTACTAAGTACTAAATGAAAATCTCTCAAAGGCTCCTTCTTTCCGGCATGTTTCAATAATGAAACTCATATATCTTAAATAGACAACTACAAATAAACCATTTTCATATCAGCCATCAAATTTTGCCTCATAATCGGCATCGTCCATTTTGGCGAATGGGTCGACCATTACATATGATAAGAACTAATATTTGGTGAACCCCACGTAATTTCAAGTAATCGAGTGGGCGAATAGGGCGGGAACTTGGGACCCCATTATGTGTGATGCATGGCGAACTGGGTCCTAGGACAAATAAAAATTTCACATAGGAAAATGGGAATTTGGCAAATGATGATCCTTGAAAGAGATACTCAATTTAATCCATGGCGAATAAGAGTAAATAGTAAAGAGAAATATGGGTGAAGAACCCGACTACCAAACTGAAATTACGTAATAATAGTGGTGAACATTCCGACCACTATATGACCATTTTATAAAATCTGGGCGAATGATCTGACCTGTATTTGATTGTTTTATTCGCCAATTTCTATCACCTGATCGTGACATATTTGCCAATTGGCGAATATTCGCCACTAAAAAAATCCTTGGAAGTTGCACCAGGTGAGCCATATATTCTTATTATCCCCTTTTTCCCAGTCAAAGGGTCAAAGAGATTGAACTTATTTATAAATCTATACCAATAGAACTTTTCATTTGGTTTCCACTCAAATTTGGAGTACCATATTTTATCTTGTGCATGCTCTATTGTATTGAAATCTCCAACTAGAATCCAGGGAATGTCATCCAATTGGGCCATCCATTTCCATAATTCAACTCTCTCTATATGCCATTAGGGGCATATATGGAGGAAACACCATGTTCCTGATCATTATGCCTAAGAATAATCCACACAACTTGATTACATGGGGAGTAATCCCATCAAGTAACAAGTTTAGACCACTTCTTACAAACCAAGGTGGTTCCTCCACCTTTTCCTCTAGAGTATTTTGTAGTAAAGTAGTCAACATATCTCCATATGCACTTGAGATTGATCTTAAGAGAGAACTGTATTGTTTTATATATGTGTTCTTCTTCATCTTTAGAAACCTTTTTACCACATATTTCCTATTTGGGGTCTTTAACCTCCAAACACTCCATGAAACACAATTTAAATCCATGAAAAAAATTAAGGGGAAGTGTCCATAGATACCTAAAGGAATTATAACATTTGGGTAACTACCCTAGGGATCTTGAAATTTCATGCTTCATGGTTGTTATTGTCAAGGAAAAATGGTCAGCGCTCCCCTTGGGATTTGTGACAAGGGACTAACCACCTCTTATGGATTCTATAAGTCAAGTCGTTGTATCAGGCATTGACAGGTTAATCTTTTGGTGTAATGACAATCACACTTGTAACAAATAGTATCAGATCTTTGTCACACGTTTGAATCCCCTCGACTAATGAAGAGGGGGAGATTATTGGAAAAATGGTCAACACTCCCCTCGGGATTTGTGACAAGGGACTAACTGCCTCCTATGGATTTTATAAGTCTAGTGGTTGTATCGTGCATGAACAAGTCAATATTTTGGTGCAACGACAATCACACTTGTAATAGTTACCCTAGGGGGGCGCCCTCTCTTCTTTTTAAATTTATTAGCTTTCCTATTACCAATGGAAATCATGGCTTCTTCAACTAGATCAACAAATCTTAGGCCCGTACATGGTATGGTGGCTAATTATTTCCAATTTTGGCTCCTATAATCATCAAGACTGTCCATAGTATCAATTTTAACAATAGAGGTAGGTTTCTTGTATCCTAGGTGTGGATGGGGTAATATATTGTATTTTCGGAGTTAATAACTAACTTGAGGGGGTGACAAAAGAGAGGTGTGGAGGAGGGATTAACAACAAGAATGAAATCAATCAAAGGTAAATTTGAATCATAGGCTCTTCTAATCATGAAAAAACTTTCATCTAAATCCAAATTGGAGCCACATTGTGGTGATATGTCCTTGCAAGACCCCTCCATATGGCAATATGTCCTTTCAGAACAACTCCATAATATCATCCTTAACATGCATGATCTCAAGAGATCCATTAGGCCTGGCAATGCATTCCTTGGCTCCATCCACACTCTTGTCTAGGGTAGGGGTCTTTTAGGCCCCCACACTGGGAAGCTTTATAACATTTCTAAAATAGTTGTTAGCTTGTGGTGATTGATCAGGAAAGTACTGTACACTTTTCCTGCCAACCTCACCATATTTTAACTCATTCTAACCCTAAAGCGGCAAAAATATTATATAATATGGCTTAGGGTTAGGGATTTCATAAGGTATGATTTTAGTACTTGTGGCGGAATTGAGCTATAAGGGATTACAGATTGTAATCAGGTTGTAATCATTGGATAATAAAATATTGGACTCGTTGTTGGTGGACGTAGCCCAGGGATTGGGTGAACCACGTTAAATATTTGTTTCTTATGTTCTCTTCTGTGTGGTTTATTGTTTTCTGATATTGGTTATATTTGCATGTAATTATTATTTCCACCTTGTTAATCCTAACAAGTGGTATCAGAGCGAGGTTATTTCATTCCTTCTTTCATCTATTCTCTAAAGCAGGTCTCACGAGTCAGTGGGAGAGTCTCTCGGTTAAGTGGGAGAAATGGTAGATGAGGGTAGGCTGAAGGTTGATAAGTTTAATAGGCAGAACTTCCAGTTATGGAAGATGCAAATGGAGGACTATCTCTCTCAGAAGGATCTATGGCGGCCATTAGAGGGAATAGCCAAGAAAGAGGCAATAATGTCTCAGGAAGATTGGGATATTTTGGATAGGAAGGCACTAGGGAGTATTTGTTTATGCTTGGCACAATCGGTGGCATTCAATATTACTGGAGCAATGAAAGCTAAAGATCTGATGGATACCCTAGTGAAGTTGTATGAAAAGCCTTCAGCTTCAAACAAGGTATTTCTTATGAAGTGTTTATTTAATATGAAAATGGTAGAAGGTGGATCATTCGCTGATCATTTGAATGATTTTAATATAGTTACAAGTCAGTTAGCCTCAGTTAAAATTACTTTTGATGAAGAGGTTAGGGCTCTCTTGATTTTGTGTTCTTTACCAAAAAGTTGGAATGGCTTGGTAATGGATGTAAGTAATTATGTTTCTGGTTCTAATACCCTAAAGTTTGAAGATGTTATTGGTGTTATATTGAGTGAGGAAATTTGTAGGAAAAGCTTAGGGGCATCCACATCAAGTAGTGTATTGAACGCAGAAAGCAGAAGCAGAACAAGAGATAGAGGAAACAACTCTGGAAATCATGGGAAATCATGAGGAAAATCAAAGGCAAAGAGGTCTAAATCCAAAGGGCCAAATGATTGCTGGTACTGTGGAAAACTAGGTCATAAGAAGAAAGATTGTTGGTCTCAAAAGAAAGATCAAGGAGACAAACATGATGGAAACAAGGAGTCAAATGTGGTAAGTAATAAATCTGAAGAGGATGTTTTGCTCTTGTCTTTAGAAAATGTTGACGATTCATGGGTGTTAGATTCGGGGGCTTCATTTCATGCTACACCCCATAGAGGTTATTTTGTTGATTATGTCCAAGGGGATTTTGGGCTAGTTTATTTGGGAGATAATGAACCCTGTCAAATTGTTGGAAAAGGGAAAATCGAGATTAAGTTGCACAATGGGAATCATTGGCTACTACAAGAGGTAAGACATGTTCCAAGGCTGAGTAGAAATCTAATTTCAGCAGGGCAACTCACTGATGAGGGTTGCATAGTTACTTTTAATGATAAAAATTGGAAGGTTTCAAAAGGTTCCTTAGTAGTAGCAAAAGGTGTGAAAGTAGGCACCTTATATCTTTGTACAGGTCATATTGTTCCTTCTACTTTAATTGTTTCAGAAGATAATGAATGTTCAGGAATAGTGGTTGTAGTTGAGCAAGAAGAACATCAAACCATTACTGTAGATTCTGACACAGCACTGTGGCACAACAGACTCGGGCACATGAGTGAGAAAGGTATGAAATTACTTCATTCAAAAAAAGTTTTACCTGGTCTGAAATGTGTTAATATGGATTTCTGTTAAAGTTGTGTGTATGGAAAGCAAAAGAGAATTTTGTAAAGAGTGGGAAGGAAAAGAAAGATGAAAAATTAGAGCTTGTGCATACAAATGTATGGGGTCCAGCTCAGGTATCTTCCCTTGGTGGCTCTCAGTATTATGTTACATTCATTGATGATGCAACTAGGAAAGTATGGATATATTTCATTAGACATAAATCTAATGTATTTGAAACTTTTAAGAAATGGAAAAGCTTGGTTGAAAATGAGACTGGAAAAAGATTAAAATGTCTCAGATCTGATAATGGCGGTGAGTATTGCAGCAAAGAATTTGAAGATTATTGTGCCTCTACTAGTATTCGTAGATAGAAAATAGTTCCAAGGACTCCGCAGGAAAATGGAGTGGCTGAACGCATGAACCGAACAATAATGGAGCGTGCAAGGAGTATGAGGTTGCATGCTAGGCTGCCCAAAAATATGTGGGTAGAGGTTGTGAACACTACTATTTATTTAATCAATAGATGCCCCTCTACTCCTTTGAACTGTGGTATTCCAGAGGAAGCATGGAGTGGTAAGAAGGTGAGTTATTCTTTTCTCAAAACCTTTGGTTGTGAAGCTTTTGCACTTAAATATTCTGAAAATAGAACCAAGCTGGAAGCTAAGTCAAAGAAATGTGTATTTGTTAGATATGGCATTGATGAATTTGGTTATAGGCTTTGGGATTTTGAAAATCATAAAATTGTAAGAAGCAGGGATGTCATATTCAATGAGAAAGTATTGTACAAAGATCTGTTGCAGCAGCATGAGAAGAAAGAAAATGATTATGTAGTGTTGGATGATATTCCAAATGGTAATGTTCCTTATGCTCCGCAACAACAACAACAACAACAAATACCACACACCCCAGTGAATGTTAGATGGTCAACAAGGCTAAGTAGACCTCCAGAAAGATTTTCTCCATCTTTGTATTCTATTTTGTTAACAGATGCTGGTGAACCCGAATGTTATAATGAAACTATACAGGTGGATACAAAGCTTCAGTGGGAGTCTACAATGATAGATGAAATGGACTCTTTGCTAAAAAATCAAACATGGGATTTATGTAAGTTACCTACAGGTAAAAGGGCTTTATAGAATAAATGGGTTTATAGGATAAAAAAAGAGGATGAAGGTAAGAAAATATTTAAAGCCAGATTAGTCATAAAAGGATTTGCACAGAAACATGGTATTGATTTTGATGATATTTTTTCTCCAGTTGTTAAAATGACTTCTATTCGTACTGTTTTAAGTATTGTGGCTACTGAAGATTTGCATTTAGAGCAGCTTGATGTTAAAATAGCCTTTCTTCATGGTGATTTGAATGAAGATATGGTATAGCCGCAGGGATTTGAGGTCAAGGGTAAGGAGAGTTTAGTGTGCAAATTGCAGAAAATTTTATATGGATTGAAGCAAGCACCTCGGCAATGGTATATTAAATTTGACACTTTTATGAATGAGCATGGATACAGTCGGTGTCATTCTGACCATTGTGTTTATTTTAAGAGGTTGGATGATGACAGCTACATTATTTTATGTTTATATGTTGATGATCTGCTTGTAGCTGGGTCTAACATGGATCACATTAAGGGGTTGAAATAACAATTAGCACATTCATTTGCTATGAAGGATTTGGGGGCAGCAAAACAAATCCTTGGTATGAAAATTTGCAGAGATAGGAAAAATAGGAAATTGTCTCTATCTCAGGCTGATTATATTGAGAAGGTGTTGCAACGTTTCTCTATGGAGAATGCCAAAGCTGTCAACACACCTTTGCCTGGTCATTTGAAATTGACTAAGGATATGTGTCCCAAGACACCAGAAGAAGAGACTAAAATGTCTAATGTACCTTCTGCTTCAGCTGTAGGGAGCTTAATGTATGCTATGGTATGTACTAGGCCAGATATTGCACACTCAGTGGGAGTCATTAGTAGATATATGAGTAACCTTGGTATTGAGCATTAGAATGCAGTCAAATGGATTCTCAGATATTTGAGAGGTACATCTAGTAAGTGTTTACACTTTGGGGGTTCTACTACTACTGTACAAGGCTATGTTGACTCAGATTTGGTAGGGGATATAGATAGCAGGAGGAGTACTACAGGTTATGTATTTACTATTGGTGGGATAGCAGTGAGTTGGATTTCTTGACTACAAAAGGTGGTTGCTTTATCCACTATAGAGGTAGAGTATGTTGTTGCTTCAGAGGTAGCCAAGGAGATGATATGGCTTCAATTCTTCATGGAAGAATTGGGACATCCACAGAAGGATAATTTTCTACATACAGATAGCCAAAGTGCCATTCATCTTGCGAAGAATTCTGCTTTGCACTCAAAGAAAAAACACATATAGTTGCAGTACCATTTCATCCGGTTAGTTTTGGATGATGGGAAGTTAAAGCTAGAAAAGATTCATACAGATGATAATCTAGCAGATATGTTTACAAAGGTAGTAACAAGGGAGAAGTTGAGCTCATGTTCAACTTCAGTTGGTCTTCTAGACTGAACAGAATAAAGAAATAGTTGAGTCCAGGGTGGTTTGATCCAGTGGGAGCCTCATATGGTAGCGGTATTGCTACAAGATCAGTCTCCAAGTGGGAGGTTTTTTAGTGTGGATACTGATCAGTCACCAAGTGGGAGATTGTTAGCTTGTGGTGACTAATCAAGAAAGTACTATCCAAGAAAGTACTAAATTTTTTTGAGGCCAACATATTTTCGGTTATTTTGGGCCGACATATTGTAACTCATTCTAACCCTAAAGCAACAAAAATATTGTATAATATGGCTTAGGGTTAGGGATTTCATAAGGTATAATTTTAGTACTTGCGGTGAAATTGAGCTGTAAGGGATTACGGATTGTAATCAGGTTGTAATCACTGGATAATAAAATATTGGACTCGTTGTTGGTGGACGTAGCCCAGGGATTGGGTGAACCACGTTAAATCTTTGTGTCTTGTGTTCTCTTCTGTGTGGTTTATTGTTTTCTAATATTGGTTATATTTGCATGTAATTGTTATTTCTACCTTGTTAATCCTAACAATTGCCACTTTTATTCTCACCATAGACCAATTTTTCAACTTTGTCTCTAATTTTGGAAAAATTCTTAATTTTCTAAAGAGCTAGTTGTTGTGCATTCAAGGTTCTGGGCATGGAGGGAGAGGTCAAGGAGGGGGGCAAGGGGGGAGGCAACAACAGAGGGAGGAGGGGAACTAAAGGGGGAGGAGAGGAGGAATCAACCGGGGGGAGAGGAGGGAGAATCAATTACAATCTCCTACACATAAAAAGAGTCATGGGGGGATAATAGAAGACAAAGGTGAAGGGAAGGGGAGATCACCACCAAAAAGAGAACCAAAGCCATCACCAAAGATCGTAGGATGAGAAGGAGCCAGAGTCTCATTGAAACTAGGATTAGGGTTAGGAGAAGGCCCAAAAACCTTGCTCCTCTTCAATAGAGGGTGATTTATCCTCATATGCCCTTCTCTCCTGCATAGAAAATATACATTTATACCCCAAAAAAATTGGAGAAGGCAAGAAATAGTATCATTGTCAAGGTCAAAAACTAGTTCTTGAGGCAAACCTTGCCCAGGCAAAATGGAAATTAACAACCTAGCATCCAGATGAGGGAACAAATTCGGGGAGTCATCCTTTCTAAGGACAAACCTAATATTTTCAAGCGCTTTGGGAATAAAGTGCCACGAAATAGAGGGATATTATGGATGGTAATCCATCTAGGGAATGAGAGTGCCAGAACTTCGCCACACTTGACTTCAAGAGACCAATCAAGGGCCTGAAAACAACAATGCCCAACATTCCAGTATTTCTTTTAGAGAACCTCCTTCTAGTGGGATGAGTTTTGGGAAAAAATCATAAATAAACCTTTCTGAATCATCCGACAAAAGGAATACACAAACCCTAGTTTCTTGCACCAGACATTTTGAAGCCAAGAGTTCATAAAATTACGAGATGAGACTTTGGCCTAGTCAAGGGCTTCAAAAAAGATTGCAGTGTTTAAGTCTAGACTTCTCCTCAAAAATAGCCAAGGACATATGAAAATTAGGCTCAATAATTATTCTATTATGAGGACACTTTTCTGGTTCTCCTCCATTGTCAACAACTGAGTCGCATGAAACCCTCACAAACTTCACATTCATCGAGATTATCCTCTTCGACATCAATGCATCTATGAATGACTTAGCCTACAATGGGGCCCTCCCAGGGATTCATGGGCCATATACACTACCAACCACCCAAACGGAGCAAATGTAGAGAATAAATCTATGCTTGTAGCATATAGAACAACATTACATAGAAATAAGAAATGTGTGGGTATCATGAACCATATATTATAAATAATTTTTAAAAAAAAATTCTAAAAGAGAGACAACATAACTAGTGACTTTGGAAGACATATTCAATGTATCTTTAATTCAGCCATATGGAAGCTTTCAAGAATTCAAGAATACATTCATAAGGATTAAAGGCATCAACCCATGCAAAATATAAATATGAGGCCTTATCAAAGATCTATTTAAACAAAATCACAAATGCATTCATCATAAGAAGATGCACTTGACAAAAATGTCAATTATGTATACAAGCATATACCATGTACACCTAACTAATATACTTCAAGTTGTAGTATTCCTTTAACTATTTCTTATCCAATGAGCAAGACCCTTAATTATTTTTCAACGTGTGAACAAAAAATAGTTGCCCATACAATTTTGAAAATAAATTCAAGAATGCAAACTATGATAATTGAAGCTTCATTCATCTACAAAATGACTTCTATAATCAACATATTCATAAGCTAATTAATGCCTACAAAAATCTTATAAAAATGATGTCCTATAATAAAATATTCTTCAACATGTTATACTTTTCCAATAAGCAAGTATCTCCTTTCATGAAGATACTTGATACTGAATTACTAGCCAAGAGTATGAAGTAAATCCCTTTTAAAATGATATCCCTCTTTTTCCTTTTTTTTTTGCATGCATTACAACTATTAGTGACACCAATTTCTTTTTACTAGTTTTCTCCCAAAATCATGCCTATAATTATGGTTATCCTTTCCTTCAATGATTCCCCCTTTTTTTCTACCAATTTCTTCTGAAAACTTTTAGAATAAGTATCAAAATATTAATTTAAATTTCAGATTTTTAAAATAATATTTGTTATAATATGTAAAATTAATTTTTATATTTTGATTTCTAAATAAGAATCATCAAACATATATGATAGGTAAGAAAAAATATTACTAACAATTTTGGTATTCATAAATAACATATTCATTAAAAAATAAATTAAAAAAATTTAATGAATAAATAAATTAGGGAAATTTTAGGGTTGTGACACGTGGTAGAATATGGTACCACATCACATACCTTTTCCTAAAAAATGCTACCCATAATTGTGCACTAAGTTATGTCTATTGGCTTGTGAAAATAGTGCAATCTTTTAGAGGATATATATTGACACTTTTTGTGCTCCACTATTGAACTAATTATGTTCCACTCCCATCCCTACTTCACACCCTAACTCCACTACTCTCTCCCGGCCTCTATTTAGGACCACCCTTCTCCTTCTCCTTCTCCTTCTCCTTCTACCCCCAATCTCTCTTTTTTTAATATTGTACTATTATTATAAAATTAAATAGAAATCATTCATTTAAAAGATCCTTAATTACCATTTTGTTCTCTTTCAATTTGCATTGCGAAGATTCTCTAGCTTCCATAGGGCGGCCTTTGGCATCTTATGGGATGTTGCATTAAAAAATTTATAACAAAAGACAAAGCATTGAATATGCTTCCCTTATTAATTGTTTAGTGTGCTCAAACCATTAAATCTTCCCTTCAAACAATTCTGAATCTATTCTACAATGGTGATGAAGACTGACAAGATTTTAGCCATGAATGGCGGACAAGGAGAAGGCAGCTATGCACAAAATTCATCGCATCAAGTAATTTTTTATCCAAAATCTAACTGAAAATTCATCGCATGTTTTTAGAATTGCACCTGAAGTTTTTAGAATGGGTTATAATTTGTTTGTGTGCTCTGTTACAGAGTGGGTGTTTCCATTTAGTACAACCTTTTCTAAAAGAATGCATTTTCAACATGAAGATTACTCCAAATGAAAGGTTTTGCATAGCAGATCTGGGGTGTTCTGCAGGACCCAATACACTTTTCACTGCAGAATTGATCTCAAAGGCAATTCAAGATAAATATGTGGCCATGAATCTGCCATTACCAGAGCTACAAGTGTTCTTCTCGGATCTGCCCTCCAATGACTTCAATTTACTCTTCCGAAGCTTAACTCTGCCTCCCATGGGTGAAGAGGAAGAAGATAATAATAAGAAGAATGGTGAAATAAACTACTTTGCTGCAGGGGTTGCTGGGTCCTTCTTCAACCGTCTCTTTCCCAAAAATTCTCTCCATTTTGTTCACTCCGGTTTCAGTTTACATTGGCTTTCACAAGTTGGTTCAAATTCTTTTCTCCATTTTAGTTTTAAAATCATAAACAAAAAAGTTTATATCATAAGCTAATGAAAACTTTCAGTTGTTTTTAGATTTGACTGTGTTTAGTTTTTCATCAGTATTTCAGATCATATTTTGTAATTTATCATCACATTTTGCTGATTTGAAACAATCAATTTCAAAAATAGCAATAAGTATTATAGATTGTGGAAAATTGATATCTTTAATCGACAAAAGACTTTTGTACCAGATAGTTGTGGATGCTTGAAATTCAGTTGATGTGATTTGAAACAATCAACTTCAAAAATAACAAGTATTATAGATTGTGGAAAACTGATATCTTTAATCGACAAAAGACTTCTGTAATCGAATAGTTGTGGATGCTTGAAATTCAGTTGATATGAAATGCTAATGTATCTAACAAAAGTTTTTAGTTGCCGTTAAAGGATTTATTTATGTTTTTTTTTCATCGATGTTTCAGATGACATTTTGTGATCTGTCATAACGCTCTGTAACATTCTGATGATGAATCACAGAATGATTCAAAATATTGATACAAAAAATAAACACATGAATTATAAAAAACTGATATCTTTTACCAACAACTTTTTTTTTTTCATATCAGGTCCCTGCTGAAGTTGAAGATGAAAGATCGAGATCATGGAACGGTGGAAGAGTGTTCATATCAAAAGATGCACCAGTGGAGGTTGGACAGGCATATCTGCATCAATTCCAGAAGGATTTCCGCAGCTTTTTAAGAGCCCGTTCTGAAGAAATAGTTGCAGGAGGTTGCATTTTTCTGAGTTTGGCAGGACGTCCAGATGAATGTGAGGACCCCAGAGACCAAGGTCCTGTCTCCACCATATGGGATATTATCCAAGCCGCCTTCAATGACATGGTCATTCAGGTAGGGGTAATGGCTAAAGAAAATTAAAGATTTTTTTTTTTTATAATTTTTATTTAAGATATCAGATTTTTACAGTGTATATTGATTAGTACATTCAAGTGTGTAAGATTTGTTTGCATCAATGTTTCATATGGTATTCTATGATCTATTATGTGATGTAAAAGAAAGTTGTAAGAGATCGTATAAAGTTATCCATTTTCTCTTAAAGCTCTCTTTTTACAACCAGACCACATAGTGTCAAATTGTTGATGCAAACAAATCTTACACAATCAAATCCAAGAATAACACATACTAATTTCAATGACATAGTCTTGTCGCCACCATATGAGATATTCTCCATGCTAAGTTCAAACACATGGTCTTTCAGGTAAGAGTAATGGTTATAGAAAACCAAAGGTTTTTCCTTTTTCAACTACAATTTAAGCCATCAGATTTCTACAGTTCGTTCTGATTAGTTCAATAACATGGTCTTTCAGGTAGGAGTAATGGTTATAGAAAACGAAAGGTTTTTTTCTTTTTCCACTTCAATTTAAGCCATCAGATTTTCAGAGTTCGTTCTAATTAGAATGTGTTGTTTTTGAATTCAAGTGCAGAAGATTTGTTTGTATCAATGTTTTGGATCATGATCCATCATCAGAGTATCAAAAGAAACTTGCTGGAGAAAAATCTTATGCAGCTATCAATTTTTATCTGACAATTCTCTTGCTCTGATGATAAATCACAATGTATAAAGAGAATTATAAAAAAAATGTGATCCGAAACACTGATGTAAACAAATCTTACACAATAGAATCTAAAAATAACAAATAGTAACTTCAATTTATCTTTACATACAAATTGATAAATAGAACTTTGTTTTTGTTTTTTTCAATGACAGGGAGTGATTGAAGAGGATAAAAGAGACTCTTTTAATTTCCCCTTCTTTTCTCCGACTGCTCTGGAGTTGAGAGCGGAGGTGGAGAAAGAGGGGTCATTCACAGTGAAGAGAACAGACTATCTTTCTGCAATTGGGCTGCCAAGATCTGAGACTCCGAATATGAAGAATGAGGATTTTGGAAGAATATTGGCCAAAAAATCCAGAGCTGTTCTGGAAGGCCTGATTTCGGCCTATTTTGGAAGTGGGGTGGTGAATCCACTGTATGAGAATTTTGCAAAGAGAGCTGCAGATAACGCTTCACAAATCATGGAATCCGCTGTTCACCACGGAGGAGAATTCTTTGCTGTTCTTGAAAGAAAACAAGATTGAATTTGATTGGGCAACTTGTTTTGTCTTTTAGAGTTGGAAATGAAATGAAATTGCTTGTGTTAGGGGAGAGGGACCAATAGTTGTGCGGGGTCCAATAGTCGTGTGGTCATTAGTGAATATATTATCCAGTCTTACACCACATTTTTACTATATATTGTGATTAAATAATCCAAATGTAAATAAAAAAAATTTCAAATGTTGATAAAAATGGACCAATACTTAACACATGAGAACCTATAAAAAATAATATGCCGCACTTAATAAAATAAGATGCCCACTTAAACAAGTATTGTTATCTTAGTGCACAAATACTATTCTTATGTGTACAACTATTGGGGTAGCAATGTATATGCATTAGAATATTTCATATTAATAATTGGTTTTATCACAAATATAAAAGGTGAACACAACCAAAATGCCTTATATTTTCCCATGAAATGTGTGAGATTGTCAAAAAATTTTAGTGTTCAACTATTGGTCCCTTTGTGTTCGATATAGGTTGTATTTTATATAATAATGTGTTATTTTTATAAGAACAAATCATTTTTTTGTGTTGAAGCATTGGTCGTTTTGTGTTGGATTTAAAAGTTAGATATAACAAATATTATGATTACTAATGTGTATGTTTTCCATGGTGGTTTGTTCCAAAAACTAAGCATTGAAAACTATGGTGGTCTAGCAATTAGGTTTTGGACCCTTCCCCACCCTCCCCCAAAATATATGTATACATTGGTTTTTTTTTAATTGTAAAAAGCATGGTATAGCTATTAGTTTTCATTATTATAAAATGTTTTTAAGTTGAATTTAAAAAATAAGTTTTGTAAATGGGTTTTTGGTTGTTGATGAAGTTGAAAGGTTTTAAAGGGTCGATGAGGGATCAAACTTGTTGAGTGGAAAGCTCCGATTTTATAAGGATGAGGTCAAGATTGTGTCCTGACATATTCAATGGAATGGACACACCTCGATCCTTGGCTCTTAATTGAAGAGGTTCACCCTAAGACTCGTGCTCCTATATTAGGTAGCTAAAAGAACTTCATGGATAAAAAAATCTTCCATCAAGAAAAACTTTGAACATTATATATCTGAAAATTAGAGTGCATATATATTATAAGTCTTCTATAATTATCATGCTAATTACTTAAGAATTTATAATAATTTTAATATTGTGTTATGTAATAAATGACTTATAAAGCTATCTAGTTAATAAGACAATCAATTATTAGGATCTAAAGATTGACTTTAAGAGAAGAACTAAATTTAGGATTTGGATATGAAACAAATATTAACTAGATGTAATAAGAATTGCTTCCTTGCTATTGTCGAGGGCAAGATTGTTACTTGCAACTTAGTCTTAAACTACGTCATGTAATGGGATGTAGTTTCTTGTCTATACAATGTTATTCAATATATTACTTATGTCCTCTGTATAAATCCAATTTAAAAATGAAAATTTATAAGATGACATTGACCTTTGTTAAAAATGAATTATATATAACTCATTTTATGATATTTATGTGTCCCAACAAATATAATATTAAGATTAAAGTTTTAAATATAGATAGTATAAATTTAATATTAAAACATATATGATTTTGTAGACACCAAGAAATGAGTGTTTGCGTTTAATCAATTTACTTCTATTTGATCTAATTTTCCATCATTTATATTAATTCAATAATATTCTATTACTTACTTAATATTTATCTATTTCCTTCTATCTTTATGAAGTTGTAGTCGAAGTTAAATAATTTCCTTTGATTATTTAAGTTTATCTTTATCCACTTTTTCTAAAAATTAAATAATTATATTCTATTTATTTATTTTTTTCTCACATGTGTCACATCCTCGTACACTCCTACTTGTACTCTAATCCCTACTTGTACTCTAATCCCCTTCTTTATATTCACCTAATCCTCCACTAAGCATGTGCACACACTTAGTTTCTCGTCTATACAATGTTATTCAATATATTACTTATGTCCTCTATATAAATCCAATTTAAAAATGAAAATTTATAAGATGACATTGACCTTTGTTAAACATGAATTATATATAACTCATTTTATGATATTTACGTGTCCCAACAAATATAATATTAAGATAAAAGTTTTAAATATAGATAGTATAAATTTAATATTAAAACACATGATTTTGTACACCTAGAATGATTGTTTGTGTTTAATCAATTTACTTCTATTTGATCTAATTTTCCATCATTTATATTAATTCAATAATATTATATTACTTACTTAATATTTATCTATTTCCTTCTATCTTTATGAAGTTGTAGTCGAAGTTAAATAATTTCCTTTGATTATTTAAGTTTATCTTTATCCACTTCTTCTAAAAATTAAATAATTATATTCTATTTATTTAATTTTTTTCTCAAATGTCACATCCTCCTACACTCCTACTTGCACTCTAATCCCCTTCTTAATATTCACCTAATCCTCCACTAAGCATGTGCACACCCTTAGTCTTTTGATTTGTATTGTCCTAAAAAGTTAGCACCCGTGATTGGATGCTTTATTAGAACCTATTAGACCCATTTTGGTGATTTCAAGGTCTAAATGTCTATTATGCTTGGTCCTGGCAAGTCGCTTCTTCGTTTACCACTCCTTTTCACTCTCCCTAAGCTCCAATTTGAATTTGATCCCATTCCCCTAGGGAGATGCTACCAACGACGACATATCCTTGGGTTTTGGAGACCAAATTTAACCCGATGCTTGATGTGGGGGTTCTCTTCGAGTATTTCTTTCTGTGATCAGCCTGGATTAAATTTGAATCCCGAAATGATGGTGTTAGTATAAGAACCCCTTATCACTCCTCATTTTGACATCCATGATCCGCCATGGTAGGAGGTTGTTGTTGCTCTATTTATTCTTAAGTGGATCTTATTGTAGGTGGCGCTAAAAGTTCTTGTATAGTGCAACAATATCTTGAGGGTGAGCTTATAGCTTCTTTTCCCTTGTAGTTCTCTTACTCCTTTGGAGGGTTACTTCCTCCTCTTTCTCCTCAACTTCTTTTAAAATCCTTCCCATTCTAAGACCTTTCCTTAGCTCCCTGTATACCCAAGGGGGATCCTCAACCTAATTATTCCTTTTAATTTCAATCTTGATACTCTTGGTCCTTTTTGGAGAGTAGAAAGGAGTAGTGGAAACTATAACGTAAAATATAAGATTGGGTTCACAAGTGTACATAAGAGATGTCAAGTAAACTAGTGAACTTAGGCCTTGCCTGTTATATTACATTATGATGAAGATGACCCGCTAGGCTCAAGATGGATTGAACACTAAGTGAGTGCAATGATCCCTTGTTGTAATTGGTATTGATTATGCAAGTGTGATTGAACAATGCAAGATTCAAGGCTTAAAAGGGAGAGAAGATGAATTTGAGAGTACATGGACTAATAGGGGACAGATAGACCAGTTTTATAACTAGAAATAGAGTCCAAAAGTTGTAACAAAGATGAAATTTTAGTTTGTTGTTTATTTGGAGGGGCTATGGTGACTTGGTTAATGTTTTCACGGGACTAGCTTGACTGGGTAGACTTGTTCCTTGCACTTTCTGATGATTTCAATTGAAAATTGTAGTCAATGTCCTAAACTTTCTAGATCTGATCTCAAAATTGGCGTCACCTATTCCTACACACAAAAAAGATAGAAAGTATTTAGTAGAGAGGTGTTTGCCTCAGTCAAATCTTGGTTGAGGAATCAACCTTCAAATTGAAATAAAATATGTATACATGGAAAGCATGCTAATGTAAAGCAAAGGCTAGATCTGAAAATGTAAATTTTTATACCTTCATAAATGGATTTATGGACTTAGAGTTGAAATCAAGGATTCCTTTCACAAATGTATAGATCTGAAAATACTCCTAATATATCTTGTATTGTTATGCTCGATGTCTCTTTCCACTACAACAAAATAGGCAATTAGCTCCCCTTTCTACTCCCTTTTTTGCTTCCACCCACTTTTTCAATGTATTTTTTTAATTTTCTAAAAAAGTCAATGCTATTTTTTGGGATGTCACTATTTTTGGCGGTGTTTGCGCCAAATGAAATAATTAGGCACTAAATCAGTGTTATATGGCACCTAAACTAGCATATGTTTTAGTACCTAAATTAGTGACTGATTTAGTGCCTTAATTAGTGCCTAAACTAGCAGTGTCTAATTTAGTGCCTAAATTAGTGCCCAAATTAGCACCTATTTTAGTAGCACCTAAATTAGCGCCTATTTTAGTAGTGTCATCTTTTTTGCTCTATTATGTGTCCTCAAAAATTATAAAAGATTACTTGACATTGTTTACCCTTATTATTACTAGTAACAAATAAATGAAATTCAAGATGATGTTGGAGACACCTGTAGCATTGTATTACCAATTTTTTGCTCCTTGATGTTTTCTTTGTGTCCAATACATGCCTTATTGATGTTCCTATTTTTTGCATGTATCACTGATCTTCAACGTCATCTGACTGTTGTTATTGCAAAATATTTTGGTTCTGTAATCATTATCTTTGTTCCACCTTGTGCCATTGGTATCATTAAATCGCTACTATAGTTCTAAATTGTGATGCAACTAAACAATCAAGATATTGAATATGCACTATTTTATTTACTATTTTTTGAATATCCATCATGGCTGCACTCTTCAATAGATAGTTGTGATATCATGAAATGCAACAAGACTTAGATAACTGACCCAAAAGGTACCTCAATTGATATACAACTGAGAAAGACCGCAACAAGACTCCAATCCACTCACAATTTGCATCAAAGCTTTAGGAAAACCTCCTCCTTGGTATATGCAATCTCATTTGATACTTCAGTTACATCTCCACATAAAAAAACATTTATCCCCTATTTTTTTGCACTTAAAATAATATTTAATTAAGTATTTCTTATGAACACTTAATTAATATTTACAATTTAATATCATGCAAAAAAACTACTAATCTCAATTTGACTCTTTGAGTATGCAAACCTTCTAACTCCCTTATTCATTTGATTTATGAATAAATTGATAACAATATTTATTACAGTAATATTTGACAAATTACTTCAACAAATGTCACTAATTATTAATTAAACAAATTATAATTAATTACTTTAATAAATATTGGTTATGTTAATATTATTAAGCAATCATTAAATCTCTTGATAATAATATTAATATAATTAATATTTATTAAAATTTCAATTAAAAATTATTTTAATAATATTAATAAATTATTTATAATGCAAAGTAAATATTTATTTTTTGCTTTTTATAAAAACCAAACACCATATATTGCAAGTTTAATAATATCAATACAAAAAATATTTATAATTTCATCTTTTTGTATTGTTATTATTAAATTTGAAAAAATACAAAAATCATAGGGAAATTACAAGTGATAAACATTATCACTTAACAAAACTTCTAAAAAATCCCCTTCCCATAGGATATTTGGCCATTTTCTTTTTTTAAAAAGGGCAGGAAAAGCCTTTCATTTTGGTAGTTATACAAAACATAAAAACAACTCGCACACATTCATTTTTTCATCTTCGTTTTCACACTTTTCCCTCTACTACTTCAGGTTCCGCCATTCTAGGGATCTAATGGAATTTCAAGGGATTTGAAGGATTATTGATAGAGTTGACTAGAGATTTCTCTTAATATTCCTCACATTCTTCAAGTATCCTATTGTTTAAGCATCCCCATAAACCCATTTTCTTGCTTTGTATCAATGAAGCTCTTGGTTTTTAAAAAAATTTCTTACTCGATCCCTGCACTGGATTTGCAAAGAAATAAAAGGATAAACTCTTCATTTTCTATGTATTTCATGTTGTTACTCATGATCTAGATTTATTTCCTTCATCTAGGTTTTTCTCTTGCTATGTGTGCTTGGCCAAATAATGGTATAAAAACCCATAGCAATGGACTGCCTATTTCAGGATTGGACGCCCTAATTGGTTTCTAAATGAATTATTTAGTCTCATTTAATTATCGACCAGGGACGTAAACTTGGAATGGCATTCGCAAAGTATATGCTCCAAAATCTCTCAATCTTATCACTATCCTATGGAATTCAAATGTTTATGCTTCAGGGAAACTATGCTAAACCAACAAATGAACTTATTCTAACAAAGCATGGAATCATGGGTAGGAATTACTCTAATCGCCTATACTGTAGGAACTGTCTACCAATTCTATTATCAATAGCTGCAGGAATAGCAGAGTTCTATCTCACTTAGAAATAAATAGGAAAATAAATTCTACACTAACAGAACAATTCACTCATCAAGTGGCCCCCCTTGAATGAATGAATAGGAAATACAATCAAGATAAAAGATATAAACTCGAACTGAACATTCTATTCATCCATAACAAAATGATTACACTTGATTGAATCTAGTATCACAATAGTTCTGTTATAAAAACCAATTCATTCGACTAACTCCTAAAGAGTTACAACAGTCGATTATTTGAAAGAAAACTACAACTACCTCCTAAATCTACGATCACTTCATAAATGAGGATCAGTTATAGACTCATAAAGTTTCAGAATAGAAACAACATTAAACATGAATAAATCTCCACGAATATAGCATGTTGAGGGAACTAAATCCACGTGTTGCATGCAACAGAAAATAGCGATTGATTTGCTCCGCTTGTGAAGATCTTGCAATCCACGGTTGACTTTGACTATTCCAGCGCCACTATGTCAGTTCTTGAATGCTCATGGTAAACACCTGGAAAATAATCAATGCACACACAACCTCCCATATACATATATATCCTTATCATTAATATTAGGTAAAATGGTATAAAGTTCTAATTAACACTCTTGCAAATCCTATGGCTACAGGAGGAAGACTACCCAAAACATAGCTTAGGCAAGGAAACATTCATTAACATGTATAGCTACTGCATTATACCATTCCTGTCCATGAATTCAAGAAAATAGCATATCTTTAAACTATCCACATTTCTATTTCATGTCTTCACATATATATAACATATATATATAAACCATAAATTCATGTTTGCTTGCAAAATAATTGTTTGAAAGAAGGATAAAAATTACTAAGAAAGATGGCCCTTTAGAAGCCCATCATTCCCCCCAACTGCACTATTGTTGGTCCCCAGCAACCATGAAATTCCAGATTCTAGCACGAAGTCTCAAGTCACTAGTTGTCTTTTCCCTAGACTCGTCATTAACATAATCAAAATACCCATGATTTGCTCTAAGCCTTTCCCATCGCTGAACTTTTGTAGACATATCATGATCCGCTGCACTCTCATTCATTGCTAACAATGGCTGTAGGAGTACATGAGGCTAAAACCTTAATGGAAACCAGTAATTGAGGAGAGTCCTTCCCAGCATGATGTACCATGGAACTCTTCTAGTAGCAAGCGTTAAATTCTATGGAGAGTGAGGTTCTCTTTTATTCAAATCATGTGACATTTGTATCCATCTTTGTCTTGAGGCACTGATTGCTGCTACAATATTACGAGATGAATGTTGGTCCCAATCTATAAAAGCTTGCTCTCTTACTGGATATATTTTGCTAGCTTCAATTGAATTCATTGTAACAGAAAGCCAATCTAGATATGTCCGCCTGGAATGTTGAACTTCGGGCCTCATAAGCAAGGGAGCTATCATCTCATTATTTCTGTAAGGTGTAGCTTGGTGCTCCCTGCTGATTTCATTCTACATCTAGGACATAACTGCCCTTAATTGCACATCTCCTACATAGAGGAGTGAGTTCCACTCTGTATCATCTGGGACTGCCAAGTTATGTAGGTATAGCTCACACAATAAATTTTTCAGAGTCATTGGAGCAAACTGGAATGCATCATAGAATTCATGGGGGGTTGAGAGAGAGGGACTGAGTCCTTCTATAATTCTTTTCAATTTGAAATTAACAAGATGTTCCTTAAGGAATAATGCATACACCGGAGACGGTGATCTACATTCCATGAGCTCTGGAATTAATCCTGTAATTTGATCAATCCTCCTCTTCAACATCTCAATTTGATCTGATTTATGTTCTATCTGATGCAGGTGCATCACAATAGTTTGATAATTATGGCTTATACATGGTTATTCTATATTGTAATATGGCTTGGTAAGTCATTTCGTTTCTTATTGATGTAATTGGGTGTGAGTTTTGAAGGTTAAATCATAGAAGTCTAAGTATTCGTAGGCATAATAAATAATAGGTTTGTATAATTGTGAAGTTGACAACTTTGTTGTCAACTCCATGATTCCTTACTAGTTTAGTTAGTATACCCACAATCATTCAAATCAGTCATTTAAGTCTCTTAGCATAGTGGGGAGTTAAAGATTAGTTATGTGAGTTTGTTTTGGGAGTTATCGATAGTTTTGGGGAAGTCTTTATCTTGTCTTCGGTAGCCGATGAATGGCAGAGAAGAGGAATCGATGGAGATAGGGAATGATTAGTGTAATATGAAAGATGAATGAAATACATTCCATATTTTCATATGATTACTCTCTGACTATTCATTTTTATGAATGTTATATTTACTGATTTGCAATTTCTTTGTTTTAAATGTCTTGATTGGTTACGCTTATGGTGCTATAGCCGAAGTCATATTATTTGCAATTCAGTCTCAAAGATCTAAGTTAATGGTTGGATGAGACTTGGTTTTCACAAATGATCTAATTGATTGATTGTTATTATGTTTCTTGAATTCGTGTTTGTTTAATGCGAGAATGTGACATCGACATGAACTCAGTTCCTTAGTGTTGTGGTTAACGCAAGATTCAATTCTTTGTTTGTTATGTATCAGTTTTTCATCACAGTGAGATGATTGTAAAAGTTTAAATGAATCGGCTTGCATGTGGTTATCGGAATCAATGCTCTCAGTTTATGTTTGATTGGCAATGTAATCAACATCATGGACTGTCACACTTAGTTTGGTTTTGATTTAGTTAATGTTGGCATAGGTTAGATAGAAAACTGTGATTGTAGGACCGAACACCTTGAGAATTGGGAATTGGTATGAAATCGTGGCCTTAACTTGTTGTTACACCAATGGGAATCAATGCCATTTGGTTGAATGGAAGCTAAGGCAATGCAATAACAAATTCCAAGTGCTCTAATTTGTTACTACTCTGTGCAAGGTAGTAGATCCACATGGACCCGTGAGAAACATAATTGCTGAGGTATTTCATAGAAGGAAGAGTAAGAAGGAAAACCATGCCCATTGACATCTTAGTGAATTGGAAATCGATTGGGAAACATAACATTTAACCAATGTGATTATTGTTAAGCGTTCATAATTGTCATCGGAATATTAAAATATTTTGAGTCTCTGACGAATATTTACAAGGAAGAACTTTCAGATATGCAGACATTCAAAATGTTTTAATGTTGTTTTAAGAAAGATTATAAAATATTTGTAGATTTGAATCATTGGTTGATCCTTCTGCATCAGAGAGGGACTGAGTCCTTCTACAATTCTTGTCAATTTTAAATTACCAAGATGTTCCTTAAGGAATAATGCATACACCAAAGATGGTGATCTGTGTTCCATGAGCTCTACAATCAATCCTATAATTTGATCAATCCTCCTCTTCAACATCTCAATTTGATCTAATTTATGTTCTATCTGATGGCTTTTCTCATCAATGACATGCTTCAGTTTTTCCTTTTCTAATTTCCACTGTGCCTTTTCCCACAACAATTATTGATATAAATTCATCCCTGCAGCCAGGGGTGTAGACAAATTTGGCGATGGTAAGGGTCCTTGATTGAGAATATCTACCCAACTAGATTCCAAGTGAGGGGTTTTTACTATGCTTTTTGGTGTGGAGAATTCTCCTTTCCATAGAACAAGAGTTTTCACTACATTGTCCTCCTCACTAGACTCGGATGCTACCTTAGCCAGCGTCTCTAATCCATCCTGATTAATTTGTTTTGGCACTTCAACAATATCTTTTCCAAATTCTTGGTACTCTTCAGAAGGAGAGTCCTCAGAATCACTACGAATGTCTTGCCTAACAGAGTTATTTACAAACTCTTTGGCCTCCTTAGAATCCTCATCACCGTCAATAAGTATATAGTTAACACTAGGGTTAACTTCTATTTGTGGACTCTGGTTGTTGAATTTAGTGTCATTGGCTATATTTTGTTGAAACATTTCCTCCGAAGAGGACCTTCCTACGGATTCAGAGGATTCTAGGTTAAAAATTGGAACAGAAGCCTCAACACCCCTTTCAAAAATCTTTGCACTGCTCCTTTTGGGGGCTGTGGACGAGCACAAAGGACTCTTTCGTTTCCTCCTGCTATTGGTCATTTCCTCCATAGCTACTTTAGGAGGATTTTTTGGAGTTTCTTCCCCATGAGAATGTAAGGTTTCTTCAACATTATCATTATTACTACTAGGTTGTTGCTCTAATATTTCCTCTTCTATCTCCTTAGTTTTACCCTTATCTCTCCTAGATGTGGACCTGGTCCTTAAGGACTATGGTGTTTCAGGGATATTAGAAGTTTCTTTGCTTTTATTTCACTGTCTCTTGGAAGTGGAGGCACCTACATTGCAAATTATTTTCCTAGATAGTCTAGAAATGGAAGGGGAAGCTTCAGGAACATTTTCTATCCTTTGGATGATTTTGCAAACCCCAGTGGATGATTGTTCTCTCCTCCCAATGCCCTATCCTCTAGGGCCGACCACCCTAGGTTCTACCTCATTCATTTGCAGAAATTCTTCCCATGTCCATATCAATTGTCTATTTAATTCTCTCTCTACAATTAACTTAATCAAACAATGATGTGAAATAGACTGGTCTTTTCCTGACTAAACTAAGAAAACTTTCTTTTTCACAATATTAAATAGGAAACTGGGAAGATTTACCAGTCTATTGTCATGTCGAAGATGACTCAGAATTTTGAAATGTAAGCTATGTAAATACTTGTAACGTCCTTCATAGGTGAAGTACTGGATGATGAATGCAACTGGTTGAATGAATTCCAAGGGAAAAGATAGTCTAGAAGTGCCTTTCTTCCTATCTACATCCAACTGGGGGTCATCATGCAAAGTGAACTGAGCCCTAGCCAAATGCAGGTTGAGGTCCTTCACCCACTGTTTACCTTCCTGTGGAAAACCAGTCACTTCAGCCATGATATCCTTTGTAAATTCAATTTTTAATCCCTTGACCATTGCAAATCCATCCTTCAAAGTGCTTAGAAATTGCAAAGAAACTTCTTCATCGAACCCCTTAAGACTCAAGCATTAGTCTAGCCATCCTTTCCTTCTGAACATTTCACAACTGGATATGTCGCCCAACAAAACCATGTGATCCACTGGCTCATGCCTTTGGAGATCTCCTCCCATTGTTATGACCAGAAAATTTAAATTTTGTAGAAACTTGGTATTTTCACAGAGATCAACAATGGTAAATCATAGAATTCAAAGTGCTATGGCATAGGACGTTGCAGACGAAAAAGGCAGTGTACCAAATGCTACTTACTTCATGAAATTAAAGACTTTTGCATAAAATCTAATGATATTTTCACTTGCATCAAATCTCATAATAGTTCATTCATGCCAAGGGCTGCCACCCCGAACACGTCACAAACATATCATTATAAATTAAACTTTAGCTTTTAATGTCTTTAATTTCATTACAGATGTGATGATGCAATCACGGAAGGACATATCAACAAGCACATGATAGCAGTCATCTCATAAAGACAAGAACTTGATGTTTACAAGATAATTTTTGAAATTTTGAAAATAGAATATTCCCCCCCCCAACTAAGTGATGGCTTGGGTCCCACTAAGCCAGGTTATGCAAGAGTAGAAAATTAAAATGACACGCATTCCTAAAAATGAATGAATAAAATAAAATATGTACAAGGGTATGTGGCATGAACCTAGAAGTGCTATAGGAAGAGTGTTCTGAAAAAAAATGTCACTTACAGTGATGAAGTGATGGGATGGAATGGATGGGTGGTGGAGAGAGAAGGTGAGATGAAATTTATTATGGAGAAATAATTCCAAAAAATGTGAAATGTTTATTATGGAGTTCTTGAATGGAATCAAGAATCAACAAATTGTTGGGTAGGAGACCTAGATGCTTTGGCTGTAGGATCGAGTGTGTCTTTTGTGCTTTGGAACTACTGTAGGAACTCCTTGTGATTGACAAGCTTGTTGTAGAGTTTGAGTCGATGCCCATTAACAAGTAGCTTGAATCGTATAGGGTCAATGGTGGAAAGTTGAACTGCTTCATTATCAAGTATTGAGATTATATCATAAGGCCCGAGCCACCTGGTTTGAAATTTTCCTAGTGTTTGTTGGTATCGGGAATCATACAACAGTGCCCAATTACCCATATAAAATTTCTTGTCTCAGATGAACTTGTCATGCCTTTTTTTTCTCTGTTGTTGGATCAGCTCAGTATTATGGAGTGTAGATTTCCTGTATTCATCTAACCCATTCAATTGTAATAACCGGTCTTCTTGGGCTTTAGTGAGATCAAAGTCCAAGTCCAGGGCTATTTTGAGTGTTTTATGTTGAAACCCAATAGGCATGGATGCTAATTTTCCATACACCAACTCAAAAGGGATAAACCCAATTTTTCTTTTCCATGTGGTGTGATAGGCCCAAATGGCTTCAGGAAGATGGGTAGCCAAGTCTTTTTTGTGAATGACAACTATCTTGGTTAAAATGGATTCTATCTCCCGGTTAGTTATCTCTGCCTAGCCATTGGCCTAGGGGTGATAGGGTGAAGATTTACCATGGCACACCATGTAGTCCTACATCAATTCTATGATAAGATTGGAGGTTAACTATGCTCCCTGATCCGTGACTATCTCCCTTAGTACTCCAAATCTGGTGAATATGCATTCATATAGGAATTTAGCAACTTTGTGATCTCTGGCATGCCTTGTGGCTTTTGCTTCAACCCACTTTGTGGCATAGTCAGTACATACTAAGATGTACGACTTCCCATGAGAAGAGGGTTCAATGGGGCCAACAAAGTCAATACCCCACTTGTCAAATGGTGTAACCACTACCTGAGGCTGCAAGGGAATTTCATCAGACTTTGTTGGGTGCCCCATATGTTGACACCTGTCACAATGCCTGATATGCTTTGTTGCATCTTTATGCAAAGTAGGCCAATAGTATCCAGTTGTCAAAATTTTATAGGTTGTCCTCTTTGCTGCAAAATGTCTACCACGTAGCTCATCATGACAAGCTCGTAGAATGTCATAAGTTTCATCCTCATGAACACATCTTTGGGTGACCTAGTTTGGACCTGTATAGAACATGAAGCTTGAGATCCATGAGAAGTTAAAACTATTCTCAACCAGAAGTCAGCGCTGCTTAGAAGAGAAGTGAGGTGGTGTTCTTCCTATAGCAAGGTAGTTGGCTATGTCTACATACCATGGATTAAAGGAATCAATAGAAAATAGGTTCTCATCTAGGAAGCTATTGTCAATTTCTATAGGATCATTTGGTACTTGCAATCTTGATAAGAAATTGGCCACCACATTAGCCTTGCCTGGTTTGTCTATTATCTTCACATCAAATTCCTACATGAGGAGCAACCAGTGTGCTAATCTACCACTAATGGTAGGTTTGTTCATTAAGTATTTGATGGCTGAATGGTCAATGTAGACAAATACTTCATAACTTGTGATGTAGTACCTAAAATTGTTTAGTGCATAGATGACTGCTAACAGCTCTTTTTCAGTAACAGTATAATTTAACTCAACACCTTGCAAGTTTTTACTAATATTGTAAATAACATGTTCAACAATACATTCCTTCTATCCAAGGATTTCTCCAATGGCATATTCATATGCATCTGTGTGGATGTGAAATGGCAGCTTCCAATCAGGTCCTCTGAGAATAGGTGTTTTTTGTCAAAACATCTTTTAGTTACTGAAATGATGCCTCATAATCTTCTGTCCATTCAAACTCGGCTTCCTTTTTTAGAGAGTTGTACAAAGGTGTTGCAAGCTAGCTAAAATCCTTTATGAATCTTCTGTAGTAACCAGCATGGCCAAGGAAACTCCCAGGGATAACTTTAAGGAACCCCCCCTTCCCAAAAAGTATAAAATTATGGCGAATCACATGTGTTTTGGGGGGAAAATTTTTAATAGTGATGGTGAATTATCTATCAAAATATGGATATTTGGTGGCGAATCTTTTAATAGTGTATACAATTTTTATAAAAAAATGGTGACTATAATTTTTTTATTTAATAAAATTATTAATATTGATGGCGAATTATGTGTCAAAATATTGATATTGGTTGGCAAATATTTAAATAATGGATACCATTTTTATAAAATTATGGCGAAACTATTTTCCAAATATTTGAATTAATATATTTGTCAGGGCAAATGGTTTTAAAACATTTATAGTTGGTATGGTGATTGAATAATTCCAGAGATTGATTAATTAAAGGAGTGTTAACGCGCCCAATTCCCTCTGAAAGAAACCTTCCACCGTTCACACAACACACGTTCATTGGATTTAAAACAAATCAATGACCAAAGGTGAATTTCGGGCTTTTTGTTTGTCTTCATAATATTTACAGGAAAATCTCGGCGGAATCATGACACGTGGTATGATACACGTGTATCATACCACATACCACGTGTCATGATTCTGCCAAGATTTTCCCATAAATATTATGAAGACAAACAAAAGGCCTGAAATTCACCTTGGGTCGTTGATATGTTGTAATCGAACGGTCAACGGATGTGTGACACTGTGAGTCTGAGGAAAGATTTAAGGAGATCCCGAGTGATTTTATCATGATCTAAGTAAGTTTCTTAGTCGTCCAATTATTAAACAGTAATATTTGACTCTAGATATATATGGTGGAATCTATATCATAAGGGAAAACCCCTTTAATTGATGTAGAATTGCTTATCAAAGATGTTAAAATATAAGGTATTAACAATTTTAATCATATTATTAAGAATATATTGTTAAGGCCTTGGTCTAACCTAAGCACTAATTATAATTTATGGTCCCCCCAATCCTATTAGAGAACATACTTAGTTATTAGGGAAGCTTGATTAAGATTTCAATTTTCATGTCAAATGTACTATTGATATCTATCATGATAATTAAGTGAAACAGTGGGATGGCCTGGTATTACCTAAAGTGAACTTCAAATTGGTCTATAGCTTCTTGGTGAAGACACATGTTGTGACTAGTCACCTTAATTATGTTGGAAAAATATGTTCCTTCACATATTTAGGAGATGTGTTGTCATTGATGTCAACATATTTATGTGTTCAGACAATATTGCAGTGTTAGTGCAAAGATGTTCAATCTAGATTCTAGATGATTAGTTCGGTGAGGCTATTGTACAAAAGATCAGATGCTAGTAAGAGTAAGGTACATATATATGGAAGGATGAGTGTAGATGTTATATATGATTTTACTAAGGTTTAGTGTACTGTGTAATATTTGTGAGACTTACAGGTGATTTAGCAGAGACAAGTATTTTATTGATAAGCAGTGTTAACGAGTCTGTAATATTAGATAGAAATATTAATTAATGGTGATGAGTAGATGATTCATGACATCAGTTAAAGTAATATGAATTAATGGTTTCTTTGATGGCGCCTTTCAATTTTCACTGACGATCAATTTTTTCTTTTGATTTTCCTCTCCCTTTAGTGTTACTGTTAACTGAACCATCATCATCACCGAAGTCGATCACTTCATCCTGGTACTAGTTGTTGACTTGAAATTCTTCTTCAAGGTCATCTTCATCAGAGATATCAGGTTCCGCAACTTCGTCACCAGATTTATTAGGCTCCCCAATTTGTTCATTAGACTCCTATGTAGGTTGAGAACCTTGAAATTGTACAGGTTCCTCTGATGATGTACCTTCCTCACTTTGACCAACACTATCACGTCTGCCCACGCCAAAGTATGAAGATAAATTTTTGCATTTCATTGGCCTCGGGCTCTCTTGGACATCTCCATCTGCAATAGTCCTCTTCTTGTTTAACTTTGACTGTGACATCTCCAACTAATTAAGGCTGCAAATAAAATTTTACTTGAATAAATTATAAGATACTATGGACTGGCAATCATTCGCTACCGATCGCAAATGCAATTGTGAGCTCAGAATCAACTAAATCTCTTGAAGTCTCCTTCTCTTCAGCATGTTTCAATAATGAAACTCATATCTCTTAAATAGACAACTACAAGTAAACTGTTTTCATATTAGCCATCAGATTTTGCCTCATAATCTCCATCGTCCATTTTGGCGAAGGGGCCGACAGTTGCTTATGATTAAAAACTAATATTTGGTGAACCCGCGTATTTTCAAATAATTGACTAGGCAAATAGGGTGGGAATTTGGGACACGATTATGTATGATTCATGGCAAATTGGGTCCTAGTGTAAATAAAATTTTTACTTGGGAGAATGGGCCTTTGGTGAATGTTGATCCTCGATGAAGACACCCAATTTAATCTGTGGCAAAGAACCTGACTACCGTAATAGAAATATGGGTGAAGAACCTGACTACTGTACTAATATTATGTAAAAATAGTGGTGAACAATCCGACCACTATATGAGCATTTTATAAAATCCGGGCGAACCGGTCAACAACTATAGGAGTGTTTTATTCGCCAATTTCCTTCCGCTAATAGGCACATATTTGCCAAATGGTGAATAATCGCCACTTAAAAAAACCTTGGAAACTCCTAACATATTTTTGCTTAACCGGTGTGGGAAGTGTGTTGATAACTGCAATTTTTGCACGGTCAACCTGAATTCCAAAAGATGAGAGGTAGTGTCCCAAGACAACTCCCTCCTCCATCATCATGTAACACTTATCACTGTTAAGGGAGAGGTTATATTCCTAGCATCTCTTAAGAACCTTCTCCAAGTTAGCTTGTGCCTCCTCAAATGTGGTTCCATGAGTAGTGAAGTCATCCATATAAATTTCAACATAGTCAGCAGCAATGTCAGAGAAAATACCCAGCACTGCTCTCTGGAAGGTAGCAGGTGTGTTGCACAATCCAAATGGTAGGACTGAATAAGCAAATGTTCCCCATGGATAGGTGAACATTGTCTTATCCTGGTCTTCTGGTGAGATTTCTATCTGGTTATATCCACTAAAGTCATCTAGAAATGAAAAATACTTTTTACTAGCAAGATTATCAAGCACTTGGTCAATGAAAGGTAGTGGAAAGTTATCTTTTTTAGTGGCTTTATTAAGCTCCCTATAGTCCACACAAACTCTCCACTTGCCCCCTTTTTTTGGAACAATTACTAGAGGAGAAACCTACTGGCTGTCAAAAATAGGATAAATGAAACTGGCACTAAGAATCTTCTACAACATGGTCTTCACTATATCTCTCAAAGCGGGATTAATTCTCCTTTGGGCTTGTCTCACTGGCTTGCACTCAGGGCCTATATAGATTCTATGGGTGCAAATTTTAGGGTCTAAACCTTTCATATCAGTATAGTCCCATGCAAAGGCTTGCTGAATTTCTTGCAAAAGTGTGAGAAGACTGGACATCTAAGATTTAGTGAGATTTTTATTAACATTCAACTCTTTCCTTGAGGCAATTTCAACTCTTTTGACCTTATCCAGCATCAAAAAAATTTCCATTGATGGAGACTTTATTTCATGGGGTAAAAAGGTGTGGAGATAATCAAATGTTGCAGGAGATTGAGGTGAGGTCTGCTTGGGCATTGTTGTTTGAAGGGAAAAATTAGGGACATCACAAGAAGATTCCTTAGAACCATATTGGTTGGTAAGGATTGTTACAAGTATATCATCCTCTTCTTGTGACACCATGAATGGATTTATTTCAATGACCATGAGTTTTTACACTAAGTTTGCTTCAAGGGTAGCATCACCTAAATCTGGCTAGACAACTTGGTCAAGTTATACTTGGGGTTTTGATGGAGAATACAAAGTTAGCTTCTTGGTATTTATCCCATCTGATATGGTCATTTTTTTTGAGCGACATGCAATGCAAGCATTGGCTCTAGCTAACCAAGGTCATCCTAAGATTAATGGATATCCTTCTAGGGTGGCTTTGGGTGATAAGACTATGAAATTTGAAGAGTAGTCTAAAGAATCCAGTGTGACAACAATATCTTCAACCATGCCATCTGGCTTGACAGTGGAATTATCAACTAATTGCAGTATTGTAGGTGTATCTCACAAACCAATGATGCTAAGCCTCAACAAGACTTCTCTAGTCATTACATTGATTGATGCTCCTAGGTCAATGAAGACATTCTAAATTTGGATACCATTAATATGAATGGTGACCACTGGACTCCCTAGATCAGAATACTTAGGCATTAAGAATTTTCTTAGCATAAGATCAGAGAGTTTTCCTAAAACATGGACAGTTTCAGGGTCTTTTTTTCTTCCTTCTAGGTTGATTAATACAGGCTTCTTTTATTGCCTTGGTAGCGATTGGAACTTCTTTAAGGGCATCCAACAAAGGAATTTGCACTATCATTTGCTTAAGTTGATCAATTAAATCAGCTGCTATAGGATTTTATTTTGGGGGAGATGACCGAGCCAATCTTTGTGGATAAGAAGGATTTTTTAGCACTGGTGCAGATTGAGGAATAGGTGGAACATCAGTAGGATGGTTCACAGGTATGTCCTCAACATCAGCAACTTCAGTTATTATAGGCTCCTTAGGTGTAGGCAACGTAGTTCTTGATCTGAGATGGATATCATTTACTTGCAAGGAATAAGCTTGCTACTTGTTATTAGGATTTGGAGTTGGTTGTGCAGGAAGTTGAGTTGGCTTTTGAGGGTTACTATTAGCTATAGGAGGGGAGGCATAATAGCTTGCTACTGAGGTGGAGGCATGAGAGCTTGCTGCTGACTAGGCTGGTTGGGTCCCCACTGAGGTTGTTATTGCCAATTACCATGAGGTGGCCATTGGTTACTCTTTTGTGGTTATTGATAGGAGTTAAACTATTATTGGTATGGCTTAAATGGTGGTTGTTTCTGATAGGCTTGATTATAGTTTAGTTTTTGGTTAGACCAATTATAATTCCAATTCTAGCCTTGAGGGGCAGAATTTTGGGGGTTATGGTTTGGCCATTGACTACTATTATTATTATAACCAAAATTATTCAATGGTTCTGGAGGCATACCTTGTTTATGAGCCCATGGACGCCTTTGAGAAACATAGAAAACTTCTCCATTCTCCTCATATATGGCTTTAAACTCAGTGGGCATTGGATTAGTGTCCAAGGATGTAATTGTCTTGCATCTACAATTTATTTTCTTTTCTCTCCAATGAGACCAAAATTCGGCCAGCACAGCATTTGCCTCTTCCTTCTTCCTTCTCTCCTACATACTATCCAGTTGAGTGGTGACATCATTAATGATGTCCTGCTTGAAGTCAGACAGTAGATTGGATAGCTCCATCTTGGATACTCCCGAACCACCATTAGACTTATGTGGTAGCTCCCTAAGTCCCCTACATTTCTTCATAGTGGCCCTTGAATAATTTAGACATATATTCTTTATATCAGCCTAGTTTTTCTATGTAATATCTCCTCCTGCCATTAGGTCTAGAGCCTCAATGCTTCCATCATTCACACCCTTTAAGAAAAGGTGTTTCTAAGATTCCTCATTTAGTTGGTGTTGTGTATTACGCTGCAGGTTGAACATGAACCTTGAGACATAATCCTCCAAGGTTTCATCTTCCTTCTGGGACATTTTGAAAATGTCATCACCTCTCAAATCTTGACCCCTACAGTATTCTTTATACTTTGAAAGAAACAGATTGCTCATTGCATTCCAATCTACTATAGCATTGGCGCCTAACCCCATGAACCATCTTAAGGCATCCTCTTTTAGAGTGGATAGGAACAACTTTAGCTTGTGGTCATCAGTTGTGTAGTCATAACTCTGGCAAAGGATGTCAAACTCAAAGAGGAAGGTCTCAGGGTCTTCTGTAATAAGGCCATATAATTTGGGAAGTGCAACAGTAGGTATGTTCTTCAATTTGATTACCTTACTGAGTAGGGATAGGAAAAGGAAAGGTGGGCTGAGCCATTGTTGGAGGAGGACCTGGTGGTGGTGGCTGATAGATAATAAGAGCAAGTGGGTTGTCTTGGTATTTAGGCTCAGCAAAGAGGTCATTCAAATGTAGTGATTCTTTAGAAAATGAAGAGGATATGTGTTCCTAAGCATCAGCAAATGGATTTTCAAAGGGTTCTTCTTCTTCGCTCTCATTTTGGGGTTCTTCAAGTTCAGGATTAAAAATATCAAATGGTTCCTCCTGATTATTATGAGGAAGAAATCTCCCAAGGTGATCTCTCCTTCTATGCATAAAAATGCTTACTTAAGACTAAGCTCTAGATTATCAAAATTGAAGATGAAACTACAAAGATAAGTTTGAATTAACACCATCCCTGACAACGGCACCAAAAATGCTTGGCCAAATAATGGTATCAAAAACCCATAGCAATGGACTGCCTACTTCAGGATTGGACAACCTAATTGGTTTCTAAATGAATTATTCAGTCTCATTTAATTATCGACCAGAGACGTAAACTTGGAATGGCATTCACAAAATATATGCTCCAAACTCTCTCAATCTTATTACTATCCTACAGAATTCAAATGCTTATGATTTAGGGAAACTATGCTAAACCAACAAATGAACTTATTCTAACAAAGCATGGAATCATAGGTAGGAATTACTCTAACCACCTATGCTACAGGAACAGTCTACCAATTCTGTTATCAGTAGCTACAGGAACAAAAGAGTTCTATCTTACTTAGAAATAAATAGGAAAATGAATTCTACACTAATAGAACAATTCACTCATCAAGTGGGGCCCCTTGAATGAGTGAATAGGAAATACAATCAAGATAAAAGATATAAACTCAAATTGAACATTCTATTCATCCATAATAAAATGATTACACTTCATTGAAAATAGTATCACAATAGTTCTGTTATAAAAACCAATTCATTTGACTAACTCCTAAAGAGTTCCAATAGTTGATTATTTGAAGGAAAACTACAACTACCTCCTAAATCTACGATCATTTCATAAATGAGGATCAGTTATAGACTCATAAAGTTTCAGAATAGAAACAACATTAAACATGAATAAATCTCCATGAATATAGCATGTTGAGGGAGCTAAATCTGTACGCTACATGCAATAGAAAATAGCGATTGATTTTCTCTGCTTGCAAAGATCTTGCAATCCACGGTTGGCTTTGACTATTCCAGCGCCACTATGTCGATTCTTTAATGCTCACGGTAAATACTTGCAAAACAATCAATGCACACACAACCTCCCATATACATATATATCCTTATCAATAATATTAGGAAAAATGGTATAAAATTCTAATTAACACTCTTGCAAATCCTATGGCTACAGGAGGAAGACTACCCAAAACATAGCTTAGGCAAGGAAACATTCATTAACATGTATAGTTACTGCATTATACCATTCCTGTCCATGAATTCAAGAAAATAGCATGTCTTTAAACTATCCACATTTATATTTCATGTCTTCACATATATATAAAAACCATAAGTTCATATGCTTGAAAACCATAAATTCATGTCTGCTTACAAAATAACTGTTTGAAAGAAGGATAAAAAGTACTAAGAAAGATGTCCTTTTAGAAGCCCATCAATGTGCATTCCATATTTATGCTCTATAACTCCAAATCTAGTCGTGACTCTCTATATTCTCTTCTTCACACTCTCTACATTCTAGAAATATTCCTTTCGAGCTCCATTACTCAGAAAAAGTAAAAAACTATTTCATATTTAGGTAAAACACTTCATACTTTTGTATATTTGTTGGCTCGAATGAGGGCTCTTGTTGTTTTTGGTCTCCATGTATTTAAGAAACACCTTCTTTAATGGTTGTAGAAAATATACATTGTGCACTTCTTGTGGTTGATCATTTGGGGGTTTTAAAAGATAGAAAATGGTGTATTTTCATTTCTTGTGCCTATCTACAAATCACTATGTTGTTAAAAAAATAATCTCTCTTTGTTGAAACCCCACCAACATTTCCTTGTTCATTTTGTTACTATGTTCATCATGCCTTCTATATTCTCAAAAAGATGGGATGAGAGTTTGTGCTTCGTTACTAGATTTGGAAATGTTTTATGACAACAACTTACATGCTTGTCATTTTGTTCATGTTGAAATAATTAATTGACCCATGACTGACTTTGTCCTACCTAATAGCAATGTTTATCCTTTCATCTCACAGTCATCGTCTTTGGCATTTTGCTAATATGACTGGAATTTTCATACATTATCTTCGATTTATCCTTTTGAATATCATATCCCTTGTCATTGTATCTTTGCCACTTATAGTACTAGTTACAAAGATAGTCCCTCTTGACTTTGAGTATCTTTATGAATCATATGTAGATCTCTATAGTTTTTTTGACCATTAGTGTTTTGACACTTAGTCATATATCTAGGCAATGATGGTCGGTCATCACTGTGATCAAGTCATTTTGTAAAGGCCGAGTTATATATTGTATACTTACTGAGCAGTAGTACTGCCGAGTAAAGTCATGGTCACTATATGTTTGTAATATGCCAAGTATAGTTGTTGCCGAGTTACATATATCAATGATTATTGAGTGATAGAGAAGTTCAACCAATGCTGAGTACAGTTAATGTCGAGTGCCAGGAATAACTTTTGCCGAGTTAGCCAGGAATTACATACAAGTTTGGAATGGCACAATGATCAAGGTAAACCATTTTTGGTGATAATGATGTTTTGTATTTTGTCTAATGAGGTAATTACAAAGGTAATTATGCATCCATATTATTATCATTTATCTCTATGTAAAACCTAGAGCCAATCAGAAAATTGTATAGTTTAGGTGGCAATAGAAATAAATTTGAACCATAGATCTTGAAATGGTAAAACATTTTTGTTATTATATAAGGGCAAGATCTAAACCAAGAGAAGTGTGTGAATCAGAGAGATAATATTGAATTAGTATGAGAAGATGATTAGAGAAGTATATTTAGAATAGTTGAGTATTCAGACAGAGTCCAGTGACCGAGTTAAGCAGTGAAAGGACATAATCAAGAAAAATCAGATAGAAGAGATCAAAATATAAAGTAAAGAGGAGATCTGTAATCTGCATACTAGTGCAAACTGAAAGATTAGGTACTGAGACATTTTGACTAGTGTATTAGGGTAAATCTCTTAACCGAGTAGTCTTAGCAAACTTTATGTAAATCTCTTTACAAAGTGCTTACTTTGTTGTAAGTTTATAAATCCTTTAACAAGGTAGACTATACAAGTCTTTTAGCTTTTGACAAAGCAGACCTTTCAAAGGGTAGATCATGATTTGATCACATTTTGTAAGCCTTAACAGGCAAAAATTATTACTATAGTAGTGAAGATTTGTGGGTGTCATCCCCACCCCAGTTTTACCTTTCAAAGGTTTCTGGGTTACCAAAATCATGGTGTTATGAGTGATTTCATGTATGTTGTTTTATATGTTTTGTTGCTTACAATGATCAAGTTTTGTTTATGTCATGCATAAAGTTTTATCAAATTAAAAGGATAAAAGTAGGTAATGTCTAATTCACCCCCCCCCCCCCCCTCTCAGTATTACTTTCCCACTTATACTTCCAACAATTGGTATCAGAGCAACAAGGTTTCTCTTAAGGAAATTCTAACCACTTGAGGAAAAAGATCTTAAAATGGAAGCTTATAAACTGGGGAAGATCATAGAGAATCAAAAGATTGAAGTACAATTGGCTTTATAGCAACTGGAAGCAGCCAGAGGAGAATTGAAGAAATCCTTGAGCAAGAGAAGAGAGATTGCAATCCAACAAAATGAGCCATAGTACAAAGAAGAAGACATCTCTAGACTATTTGACAATGGTAACTCTGCCAAGAGTGATAAAGCTATAAAAGAACTACTAGAGAAAAATACCATACTAAATGATGACATCAGAACTCTAAGGAGAGAACAAGAAATTCAATCTGTCAGACTTTGTGAATTAGTGGAATAGAAAAAGAAAGCTGAAGATGATAAGACAATGGCTGAGGAAGACAAAAGACAAATTGTAATTAGGCTAGATGAAAGAACAAGTGACATGCAAAGGTTGACCAATAATCAACTAGACATGGTAAACCAGCTACTGATGGCTAATCAGGAATTGGGTAGGAAAGATATGGAAATCAATCAACTAAGGTCTGAAAATGATCAGTTGAAACATGATTTGAGAACTGAAAAGGAAATCAATGAAAGGATGAACAAACCCAATGAAGCTACAAAATATTTTGAAGAACTGTTAAGATCACCTAGAAGATCCGGTGACAGATCTGGACTTGGATTGAATGAATATTCATCTACTAAAGAAGGAGAGTCATCAAAGAATGGAGAACAAATGATTGCAAAACCAAAGAACACCAAGCCCACATGTCATCACTGTGGAAAGCCAAGACATACAGCTAATATATGCAGTAGCAAACATGGTAAGTCTGAATCTAAGCCTAAGTTTAATGGACATTGTTTTAACTGCAAGAAGCATGGACATCAAGCACATGAATGTAGATCCAAGGCTAGCAATTCATCCACTTCCCCCAAGTTTCAAGGAAGTTGTTTCAATTGTCAGAAATATGGGCACAAAGCATTTGAATGCAGATCAAGACCAAGGTGGTCATCAAATGAACAAACCAAGCCAGTTACAAAGCACAACTGTTACAATTGGGATTACAACACTTGGTATAATTGCCATTATTGTGGTAAATATGGACACATCGGAGAAAATTGCATGAAGAATCATTTTAGAGACAAATCTAAAAGCTAGATGAATGGGAGCATGGTCTGTTACAAATGTAACAAGGTCAGTCACTTAAAGAAAGATTGTAGATCACCTATGCCGAGCAATGAAAATTAGAATGAACGTATTCGTGAGAAACTAAAGAGTTAGATGGAAAAGACATGGAGGAAGAAAGAAGAAGAAAACTCAAGTGAAGCTAGCACATCTGCGATCACCCAATCCAATGGATCAGGTGATCACACTTCTTCTAATTAAGCTTGAAAGGTATGTTTGGAACTAAGTCTTGCAAAGCCTTATCTTTCATCTGTTCCTAACATAGAAGTGAGCAAAAGTCCACATTAGCATAGATAAAGATGCATTAGGACAGATATGAGCAAAATAGAAAATTTCATTTTTGATGCCAAGCATCAGTGTCTTGACCGAGCTATCAATGTATGTCGAGCACCTGCTATGGCCGAAGTGCTATGTATGCCGAGCTATATCACAATGGTTATATTGACCGAGTGTGTGAGTTTGTCGAGACAGCTGTAATCTACCTAAACTGGTACAGAGCATTTATGAGGCCCTAATTCTATTTTTCAAATTCTATAAAGTAGAAAGTTGCCATTAATTTCATTTCACTAGGCTATTCGAGATTTCAGAGAGTGATTCAGAGTTTGTAAAACCAGATTAAGCAAAGTGATTCCAAATTTTCTCAGCGTGCCATCGGCAAAATTCATCTACAGGGTTATTGACAAAAAGGTACTTTACCGAGAAAATATTTTCTTTTAAAAAATTACAATTTAAAATGGCATCATCTTCATCCGCACCTGTCAAGAAACAGGGGATGGAAGTTTACAATGTGCAACTTGTAAGGAATGAAGTTTGCAAACCGAGGGTATTCAAGACAATGTCATAAAGTGTTATTAAAGGAGATTTGAACGGAGCCCTATCTTCTATTCCGGAGAATGTGTTATTGATGAATGATGTTAGGTCTTGCTATATGTGCAAAATTGGAGAAATCAGTGATTATGAGATCAGGGAAGCATATGACAAACTATGTGTCAACGGAGTGCTGAAGCTGGAACATAAGGTTGTTGTCGATCAAGGGTTAGTGCATGCCCTAAATTTTCCACAAAATTTCAAAGTAGAATGGATAAAGATCATTTTGGGTCAAGTACATGACATGTAGTTATGGCTAGAAGATGGACCGGTGAAGATCACAAAGGAAATGATACACAAAGTCACTGGTTACCCTACAATTGACAAAAAGAGAACAATGAAATGTGCAGGAAAAGAGGATATTCAAGTAAACACCTAGGTAGTTTGGAACAAATGTGAAATGACAATTTCCACCATTACTGATCTGGAAATTGACTTCATTGTTAGAGTTATATTGCATAAGTTTTATCAATCCAGTCGATTGGACAGCGTCCCCTGTATGGCAGTGGACTAGGCATGGAAGATAATTAAGAAAGGGCACACATATGACCTTGTCGAGCTCCAGCTGACTCAACTTGCCGAGAACTTGAACTCCATCTGGATGGTGAAGAATTCTATGTGTAAGTTCGGTACCCTATTGATCTGTCTATTCTTTTATGTCAAGAAGTGTTTTCCTACACATGGAGATGTAACATGGGATAAGAAGAAGCCCATCAATGTTCAAATAAATGATTTTATAAACCAGATAGGTGATGATTTTGAAGGGATAATGAATAATTATTTCATTGAGTTTAAGAAGAAGATGAGAAATAGGACTAGAGTCCTTGTGTCTTTGATTGAGAAATACAGTAAGGATATATGTTTTCTGGTAGACACAGACTTTACCTATGCACAGGCAGTCCTACCTAGGGTTTCATGGTTAATGCCTTTACCCTATGAACTCAATATAGATGAAGCTACTGCTGCAATCACAACCCTCTTAGCTGAGGAAATTGATACTAAGGCACCTTACTTTGGAACATTTGAAGAAGCCAAATCCAAGATCTCTTTGGGATTATTGGCTGCCACCACTGAGAGGAAAAGAAAGAAAATAGTGAAAAATATGGAAGAGTATGTTAAAGAATCTGAGAAGGATGCACCATTAGAGTTGACCCAAGGATTGGGAGAAAGTGAACTGAGTGCAACTAATAGTAGTGAGAAAGAAGAAGAAGAAGAGAAGAAACCAGTAATTGTTGAGTCCCCACCAAAGAGAAGAGTGTTGAAACGTAAAGTGTTAGAGACACCATCACTAAGGCCTCGAACTAGAAGAACTACTACCGAGACTCCTAAGATGCCTCCTGCATCTGAAATCAAAAATCCACACAACCCAAGTCAGTGCCGACTAAGGCTATGAAGAAGCTGAGAAGGAAACTTGTTGTAACACAAGACGATGATGAAGAAACCGAAAGTGATGAAGGAATAAATGGGAAGGCTACACAATAGGGTACACATCAACTCACTATTGATGAATTATGTCTTAAGATTACTAGCACAGCCGTAGTAAATGAGGTGAAAAGATTAAAGTTTGGAAAAATGAGCATTGGAGATAAAGAAAAAGTTGAGGATGCTATTCTTGAAATGTTATGCATTTTCAAGATGTTGCCAATTGAAATTGAAAACATAATTCCAAACGAATTATGCAATAGGGTCGCACAGAAATGGGAGTATGCTCTGCAAACAAAGAAGGAAATAAGGGAGAGTACATTAGCACAAATTGAATCCACTCTCACCCCTGTAGACATCAAACAGATAATTAAGCAATACAGAGGCAAGTTTGATCCTAAACTTAGAGCCTATCTAATTCTTCAACACAAGGTTGAAGATGTTGTTCAAGAAAGTTAAAAAATTTGGAAGGTATTGTTTGGATTGTTACCCACCCAGGAGGAAGGAAAGGATGAAGGAAAGAATGAAGGAAAGGATGCTACCACTTCAACAATTGTTGAACCTGAAAACAAGCAAAATAAAATGGAGATTGTTACTCCTAAGGAAGTGAAAACACAGGATACATCTGAGGTTCACATTGTTGACATACCCATGGAGAGCCCCATTAAGAATTTGTTCTTAACTGAGGATGATTTAAACAACATGAAAGCAACTGACACAACCCTGCCAAGTAGTAACATTGTACTATTGCAAGTCATGGATTATCCCACCATCACGAGCACACACTTTGCTGATGAGAATCCTACTCTACCTGAAGTTACTACTATGTACAAGTTAGCTGGTATAAGCCTTACCAAGGAACCCATCAAGTTGGTACCACTAACTCCACCTCCATCTGTCAAGGAAGAAGACAAAATAGAAGACAAAATTCAAAGTCCTCCTATGAAAGCACAGAGCCCAAAAGAACAAGGCATCAAGTCAGATGAACAAGTTGTTAGTCCTCATGCTGAGGATAAGGGAAAAGAAGCAGAAAACATAAAGGGAAAATTCATTGAAGAACAAGAGCCAAAGGAGCAAGAGGCAATCAAAGCTCTTGTACAGATGTCGAGTGGAAGCACCCCACCAAGAGCACAGAAGGAGAAAGATGAGGTAACAATTGATGAAGTAATTGTTATTCCTAAATGGGATACAAATAACCTTTCTTATGAGCAACTGTAGATAATGAAAGATTTGTTGACAAGGAAAAGAAGGCAAGCAGAACTCTAAAGAGAGCATAAGCAAAAATAGGTTCTTCATGAAATCAAAGATATATTTAATGAAGTGTATGACTTATCAGATGTAAATAGTTATGTTCCCATATTGGAACAACTTGTACACATTGTTTAGAAAGTCAATAATGAAGTTAGTTGTGCAAGTGATAAGTTATTTGAATGGTCAGAATGGCAGTTTGAGACCAAAATGCTAGAGAAGATATCTACCAAGATAGAAGTAAAATAGGTTGAACTGTCCAATTTGGTAAAGGAGACCGAGGGATTAGTTGTGAACAGATAGTCTCTATTGGCCAAAATATGTAATGTTGAACTGTTCACAGATGAGAATCAATGATTGCTTGATACTCTCAAGAAAGAGATTAAAGCTACAAGTCAGTCCCTGACCTTGGATGTAGACACCAGTGCTGCACATTATGTAAAAATCATGTAGACATAAGGTAAGTTAGCTGAGCTGATGACTAATGATGGCAAGATTTGTTCTCGCCTACTCTCTATTCAAACTATTTTGACACCACATCTGGAGGCTATATAGAGAAAGTTAGCAAAGGCTAAAGCATTGATCCAAAGTGATCCACATTTGTGCATAGCCGAGAGCCTCATTAGTTTAGCTGCTAATTTAGAAGTGCAGACAGAAGTTTTGAACCTTGCTTCAACTGCTTAGACGAATGCACTCTACATGATCATGGTGTTGCATAAACCTTTTCAGGAAAAAATTTGTGAGCTCCCTATTGATGAAGAAATTAGTCGTGTTAAAAACAAGGTGGAATCATCATGACACGAGTACAGACAAGGACTGAATAGGGACAAGCAACAAAATTTTGAATGTGTATATATATCTCAGGGGGAGTATTAGGCTAGTACAAACATACTTTTATAATTGCAAATACAAATGTCATGACAAAGTGTTTTTACCACTAATGTCAAAGGGGGAGATTGTAGATCTCTATAGTTTTGTTGACCATTAGTGTTTTCACACTTAGTCATATATCTAGGCAATGATGGCCAGTCATCACTGCGACCGAGTCATTTTGTAAAGGCCGAGTTATATATTGTATACTTACCGAGCAGTAGTACTGCCGAGTAAAGTCATGGTCACTATATGTTTGTAATATGCTGAGTATAGTTGTTGCCAAGTTACATATATCAATGATTACTGAGTGACAGAGAAGTTCAACCGATGCCAAGTACAGTTAATGTCGAGTGCCAAGAATAACTTTTTCCGAGTTAGCCAGGAATGACATACAAGTTTGGAATGGCACAATGATCGAGGTAAACCATTTTTAGTGATAATGATGTTTTGTATTTTGTCTAATGAGGTAATTACGGAGGTAATTATGCATCCATATTATTATCATTGATCTTTATGTAAAACCTAGAGCCAATTAGAAAATTGTATAGTTTAGGCGGCAATAGAAATAAATCTGAACCATAGATCTTGAAATGGTAAAACATTTTTGTTATTATATAAGGGAAAGATCTAAACCAAGAGAAGTGTGTGAATTAGAGAGATAAGATTGAATTAGTATGAGAAGATGATCAAAGAAGTATATTCAAAATAGTTGGGTATTCAGACAGAGTCCAGTGACCAAGTTAAGCAACAAAAGGACAGAATCAAGAAAAATAAGATAGAAGAGATCAAAATATAAAGTAAAGAGGAGATTTGTAATCTACATACTAGTGCAAACCGAAAGATCAGGTACTGAGACATTTTGACCAGTGTATCAGGGTAAATCTCTTAACCGAGTAGTCTTAGCAGACTTTATGTAAATCTCTTTACCAAGTGCTTACTTTGTTGTAAGTTTATAAATCCTTTAACAAGGTAGACTATACAAGTCTTTTAGCTTTTGACAGAGCAGACCTTTCACAGGGTAGATCATGATTTGATCACATTTTGTAACCCTTAATAGGAAAAACTTATTACTGCAGTAGTGAAGATTTGTGGGTGTCATCCCCACCCCAGTTTTACCTTTCAAGGGTTTCTGGGTTACCAAAATCATGGTGTTATGAGTGATTTCATGTATGTTGTTTTATATGTTTTGTTGCTTACAATGATCAAGTTTTGTTTATGTCATGCATAAAGTTTTATCAAATTAAAAGGACAAAAGTAGGTAATGTTTGATTCACACCCCCCCCCCTCTCAGTATTACTTTCCCACTTATACTTCCAACATCATATGATATCAAATGACTGATTTTAAAAATAACAAAAGAAAACATAAAGCATGACCACCTATGAAACAACCTGGACTCCTCTTCTCCATGAAGATAGTTGTTTTGTCCCTTCTATTTAATGCCTTTGAAACCTTCCCGATATCATAATGAGACCACTCCAACTTATCATAGTCATTTCATTTCTTGATATGTGCATCGCATATTGATTTTATCATTGCATGTAGCTCCATCATTATTCATTGTCTCTTTTGATAAATGATTCACTGTGACAACTATTGTTGTTCCTTTTTTTTAACATTGTTAAATACTGATTTTATCATTGCATGTAGCTCCATCATTATTCATTGTCTCTTTTGATAAATGATTCATTGTGACAACTATTGTTGTTCCTTTTTATAACATTGTTAAATACTTGTTTCAAACAAATAATATAACTCTTTTGACTGATCTTTTGATATCTTTTATGACTATTAACATCAATAAATTATAGGTGAAACCTCCTTTATTGCTCACTGCTCTTTCCTAACTACTTGCTTTGGTTTCATGATTGTTACCATAGACCTTCTATTATACCAACCATAAATAAAATTTTTACATTCTCTTATTACAACTAGTGCTGCATGATGAATGCTGATTTTCTATGGTGCGGGAGCACCTAATTCAAAATTTTGATTTTAATATGTAATAGGGGTCTAGTGTCATGAACATGGTCATTTTAATGTAATAAGGTCATTTATAAGATATTTTTTCATGTTTTATGTTTGTAGTATCATGTTTTTAAAAAAATGTCAAATTTTGTCATCAAAACTGTAAAAATTGCTTGTCAAGTTTGCAACTTCTTGGAAGGTGAAAGGTCATTGAGCTCAAATTTTGTATGACCTTTAGATTCCAGATTGTAAACATGTGATGCAAGAGCATTAGGAACACAATGAGATACCATGACCAATCTTGGTCAAATAATGTAATAAGACCAATGTAAGGTCATTTCTAATATTTTTAAGGTGCAATAAGTCTATTGTACTCATTTGGATCAAGTTGAAAGGCCTTTGAGACATTATGTAACCATTAGGCTGAAGAGGCCTTGAATTGGTCAATGTTGGTCAAATTTTCTAGGAGTGGTAAAAAGGGCAAAAAATGGTTGAAATTATATTTTTATGTTCTATTTAATGTGTTTTCAAGATTGTGAGTCAATTTTAGGTCATTTGGATGTAAATTGTAAAAAGTGCAAAAAGTTGTCAAAAAGTTGTTGAACAACTTTTGCAACTTTGCACACAAAGTTGTCATTAGTATATAAACCCAACAACCAAATTGATGGTTGGTTAAAAATAGTTTTAAATTATGGTAAGAGGCAATAAGAACCCTCTTTGGATCAGGGATGGAAGACCATTGAGAGATAATGTAATGAGAAGGAGAAAAAAATAAATAAAAGTCTGATTTTGATATATTATTTCTCTAATTTTATGCTCTAAATTGACTTGTACAGATTGGAAGGGTCTCTATCATACATGGATGGATATATGAGGGAGTTATATTTTAGTTTCTTTTGGTTTCATGTAATTTCATGAAGAATTGAAGGAGTTATGTGATAGGGAGGTTGGGAGAGCTACTCACTAAAATATTTTAATAAGTAAAAGTATCTGTGTGTTAATGAATGTGAAATTTTTTATTACGTGAATTGAATTCTAGATCTAGGGGTTTTTCATACTAACATCAGATTTTTAGCTTTTAGCAAGGAAGTAGCATTTATATGTTTAAAACCAAAATCAATTCACATATTTTTTTAGTGCTTTAAAAAGAACCTTGTATGGACAAACAAAACCTTCACACTTAATTTTTGGTGCTCTAAAAATAACATTGGCTAAAATTGAACAAGCAATCTACATTTGATTTTGGTGCCTTAAAATTGAACAAGCAATCTACACTTGATTTTGGTGATATAAAATGAATCATGGTGTGTTTCTATCTACTTCTTAGATTAGTGAACATCTAAATTTGGAGCTTAATGAACATTTAGTTGCATGACTTGTGTGTTTAGTATGCTTGCACATTTTGTCTAGATTAAAACCCTTTTGTGAATAGAGAGGCTTGTCCGGGGGAAGTGATCACCACTAGAGGATGACCTCAAATAAGCAAGTCCTTCTAGTAATTATATAAATAAGATGTGGGGTTAACCCCTAAATTTCTTACACCTAACCAAGCTTAATTAGTCTTGTAGGTGATGGTTTAGATCATGCCTAGGTGCTTAAGGATCCAACATGATCTATTAGAGACTTTAGTGTCTCACTTATGTTATCTGATTGGGAAAGGCACCACAAATTTGATAAAAGAAAACCTATTAAAATAGAGGCCACCCATTTCACCTTTGAACATTATCTTATTTCAGTATGAGGGGAGGGAAGAATCTCCCCCCAATGTCATGATCATATGTGTCCCAATGTATTGTTTTATTTGGGGAGAAATCCTCTTTGAGGCATATCTAGAAAAAGAGGAAAAAAGGGACTCTCAAGAGGACTCTCATGTTCTAGACAAATGGCACAACTATGTGAGTTGACAAATTACCAAGAAACAAGCCCAAAATATTATAATGAAGCCTTTTTCCCTTAGGATAAGTATTGTTTTTATATGTTTGCGATTGTTATCAGACCTGATGAAAACTTGTGGCTTGAAATAGTCATCAAACATATACAACTTGTGTCAAAAATTATAGTTTTTGTCAAACATCCATACTCTACATGTGTGTTTGAAATCTTCAAATCCATCCAAAATAGTGTTATAGAGAAAATAATGCAACTGACAGAATCATTATATGAAAGTGAAGATTATTCACCGAAATTTATATATCCATGTGATGCAACTACATCATTCATGAGATGTAGTTGTTAGTCATTAGTTGCATTTGTCATAGTGTTGCTACATAGTTTTTTATTAAGGTAAAAGCAAGTTTTACATGGACTTGAAACTAGAGTACAAAAAAGCGTAAAGATAGAGCATTAAAGTTAACAAAAAGAAACACCTATTGGAAAATAAAAGCAAGGACCAACAACCAAATAGTTCAACAGTAGAAACTAAAAGAAAAAACAACTACCAGCAAGAACTAGCTAATTATCTATTATAATTTCTTCAGCCTTCTTCTGGAGGTCTTCCATCTTCTGGATAGTATCTTGCAGCTCCTTTAGTTCTTTTAGTTTTTCGAGGACTTTCCTTTGGATGCGCCCTCTAGTTCTCATCCCCGGCCCAATATTTCCAGCTTCCTCATTGATGGTGATTGTGGTTCTTTCCAGTAGGTTCCTTTATAGATAGTTATGCAACATATTTAGATTCATAATGGTCACCTTCAAAGCCTCATTGTTGTGGCTCAGAACACCTTTTATTATTCTGTCATGGTTGCTAATTTTGGCTTCTAATTATTTCATCTTGTCTTTAACTATCTTGCTCATCTCAACAGTGCCATCCTCATTTTTTATTTTATTTTTTACCTTATCAAGAACCTTATTTTCGATCTTTCCCAGCTTACTAGTCATGTTTTTCATAGTTTTTTCCATTTCCTGGATCTAGATTTTCATTTCCTGCATTTCCTTTTTCCAATCCATGTTCTTATCCTGATTCTTAGCATTATTCTTCTCCTCCTACAAAGAAGTTTCCCTCAAGAGGATAACAGGTTCCTCTTTGTTGTTGTTGTTCTCCAGCATAGTCATCTTATCCATACCATCCTTCTTATTTTTCCAGATGTCCTCATCAGTATCAATTGAAGAAGGGGTTTTACCAGTCTCCTTACCTTCATTCTCTTGTCCAGCCATAATTCCCACAGAAAACCCTTCATCATCATTACCTTCCTCCTCTCTAATTTTACCATCCCTTGTATCTGGTTTAACATTGATCATTTTTTCTTCCATAGGAGCATCCTGAGAAGTAATTTTAGCCTCCATAGATTACATTTAAGTCCCACCATCCTCTTTCTTAGCACCCCCATTATAATCAAGGGAATCTTTCATTGCTTCTTCAAAAGAATTTTCCTGGGTCTCTTCCTCTTCCACTTCCTCCATTTCTTCTCCATCTTCTTGGCTATTCTCCTCTTTATCATCTTCCTGATCTTTTTTGTTCACTTCCTCTTTCTCATTATTTATCTCTTCTTCACCGGACTCCTCCTCATTGTCTTCCTTAATGATACCTTTCCCCCTAGTTTGAGGCTTTTTCTCTAACTCCTCAATGCTGATATCTTTGCCACCGGTATCAACAGGAGATTTTCCCTTATTATTCTTTCTCTTCTTACTAGTCTCAGCTTTTGTCTCCCCCTCATTCTTCTCCTTTCTCTTACTAGTGATCCTTTAAGGGATAGGGTCTGGAATGTTGTCCCTAATGTAGTCAAAAATAAGAAGGATCAAGCCCTCATGTAGCACGGGGTTACTAGCCTTTTTCCTATGTCCTGTAATGCTGTTGTTCGGTGAACTCAAAAGATAGTAAGGGAAAGAAATCCTCCTTTTATGCTTGAAGTGGTTAGAAAACACAAAATGGAAGTTGTAAATTTTTGAATACCGCCCATCCAACGTAAAATATTCTATCGTGGCCTTCAAAATTTTGGCCCAGAATTCATCAATACTGGTAATATCCACATAGTCACCATTCCCTTTAGTCATAAGGCCTTTCTCATCATCAGTTTTAGGGAAAATAGTAAAAGCTTCAGTTCCTAGCCTATGATTTCCTCTATGGAAATGGGTTCCTTCCAAAGTTAGACCAGTAATATCAGCTAAGCGAGAAATAGTAAGAGTGAAGGACTTGCCCTTAGATGAACCTTACCATTAGCCCAACCATCCGCAAATAAAGAAGTGATCTGTTTGTCATGCCTGTGAAGCTTCTTCATGAATTGTGTAACCCCCCCTTTCTTTAGTTTCTTCCAAACTTTTCTATCCTATCTCCATTTGTCACAGTCAAAAGGTTCCTCCCTCTTCAAACCCCCACCCATTTTTTGTTGGTTTTTCATGTGCTGGTTCGGCTCCTTACCAGTGATTTCTGCCTTACTTCTCTAGTTAACTTTTCTTTTTTGGTTATCGATATTAACCTTTTGTCCATGCTTTATTAACTGTAGAGTAATGATCCCACACTTCACCTTACATGCAGATCTCCTCGGTAAATGATTTGTCCTTGTCATCATTATGTTAAGTGATTTTTCCTTCATAGTGATTAATCCTATCATAGTTGATTAGACTTGTAATCTCAAACTTAAGATTCGCTTCCCCTCTCCACTTTTGGGTGATGTCACTCAAGGTACCGTCATTTGCTAGCCTATCCGCCGATTTGTTACCTTCACAATAAATGTGAGTGACGTGGCTTTCTTCAAAGGAATTCATAATAATTTTAATTTTTTTAATGATGTGTTCTATAATCCATGAGCTCTCATAATTCCCTTTTATAGCATTGATTATATTTAGGGAATCCCCTTCCAGCTATAATTTCATGCAGCCTAAATCTTTCGCCATCATAACCAGGTAAAGAGCAGCTTCAGCCTTCGCCACATGGTTTGTTTGGATTCCCAGCAGGACAAAAATCGCTCCTAAACAATTTCCAATAGTATCTCTTATAAGCCCTCCACCTCCAGCCCTTCCAGGATTTCCCTTAGCCAAACCATCAAAGTTCCCTTTAAGCCATCCAAAGGGAGGAGCTATCCACATAACATTATCTCTAGGATTCTGAATCTGGCTCTTTTTTAGTCTCTCCCATGAGATAATATTATCCTTCTTGGGTTGAGGATCCCATTGACTACTGTGTTTCCTTCCCATACTTCTATAATTCTCCATTATACTTCTAGTTACAAAATTAGCAACCAAAGAAGGAGGGGCCTTTTTCTCTCTAAAGATTCTATTATTCCTCTCCTTCCAGATAAGCCAAGTAAAGTGGGGAAAGACAATTTTCCATATATCCCTAGCATTTTTGTCATAGAAAGGAGTTTTCCACTGTTGGAAAAACTCCTGGATAGAGTTAGGTTTCACCCAATTGAGCTCAAGGGAAGAAATAGTAGTGTCCCACACCTATCTAGTGAAAGAGCAGTGTATCATAAGATGATTGCAATTCTTAGCTCTTGACAACACAGGGCACATCTATTAGGCATTTGAAACCCTCTTCTCATAAGGTTGTCCTGTGTGAGAATTTTGTTCTGGACAAGTAGCCAAAAAACCATGTTAATTTTAGGGGTAAGATCCTTATTCCAAACCTACGCCCACAAAGGTTGAGCCTCATTAGGGAGGAGAAGTGTCGAAGTAGAAGCAACCGAGAACTTTCTAGAGGTAGCCGGACCCCAGATAAGTTTATCAGCCTCATTTTCTCTGATAAACAAATTGTTTAATTGTTTATTCACTTCTTTAAATTTGATATCCTTTAGCCCAAGGTCTATCCACTCTTCATTTTTCCAATAATCACTCACAAATTCACCTATAGTATCTTTACAATCCTGGACAGCATTCCCCCATTCTTCATTCTTTATAAGAGGCTTCTCTGACATCCATTTAGCATTCCAAAACTAAATTTTTCTTTCATTTCCCAACTTCCAAATAGCACCTTTGCTTATAAGATTCTTGCCTTTACTTATACTATTCCAAACAAAAGATCCATGGATATCATTTTGAGATTGGAGCATTCCTTCAAGATTACTGAGATGATATTTCCTTTTCATTATCATATTTGATTCTTGCTCATCTTCAAATATTCTCCAGCATTGCTTTGCTAGGAGAGCTTTATTAGTATTATTTATGCTCCTTATTCCCAGACCCCCCATCTTTTTGGGTTTACAAATATTCTCTTAAGCCACCAGGCTGAGTCTCTTTTTCTCTTCCACTCCTATCCAAAAGAACCTTTTTTGGATCTTCTCTATTAAATCAAAAAACTTTTGACGTATTTTGAACAAGCTAAGGGCATAGACCGGTAGGTTTTGCAGAGTTGCCTTCATCAATTGAACTTTCCCAGCTTGACTAAGAATCACCCCTTTCCATCCTGCCAATTTCGAATGAAATCTATCAAGGATTTCAATCCAGAAATTAGCCTCCAATTTCAAGCACAACGGAAAACCAAGATAAGTGGTCGGGATGCTTCCCATCTTGCAACCAAGAATAGCAGAAATTTTATTCATTTTGGCTTCAGGAGTATTGAAGAAAAATAGGGCACTCTTCTCCCAATTTATGAGTTGACCTGTAGCATTAGCATACACATTTAATGCCTTTTTCATATTCCTAGCCTCTTTAACAGTAGATTCTCCCATCAAAATCATATCATCTACAAATTGTTCATGAGAACAGACAATTCCTCCTGAGGAAGGTTGTAAACCCAAAATCAAACCTTGAGAAACCTGAAGGGATATGAATCTCCCAAGACTTTCTACCATGATAGCAAAAAGGATAGGAGATATAGCATCTCCTTGACATAACCCTCTAGAAGGTCTGAAGAAAGGAGAGGATCCCCCATTCACTATCACCGAGGAAGAAACCATAGTAACGAGTTGCATAATAAGTTTGATCACTCCCTCATCAAAACCAAACACCTGAAGAATTTTTGAAAGAAACTCCCAATCAACTCTATCATAGGCTTTTGATAGATCAAGATTCATAAGGAACCCCTATTTCCTCAATTTTTCCAATGAGTGAATGTTCTCATGAACAACCATAATCGAATCCAGGATTTGTCACCCTGGGACAAACCCATTTTGTTGGGGGAAAATGAGACAAGGGAGAATCTTGAGAATCCTTATAGTCAGAACCTTTGACATAATCTTATACAAAGAGTTACAAAGACTAATAGGCCTAAAGCTTTCAGTCGTATTAGCTCCCAGTCTTTTGGGTATCAAAGATATGAAGGTGGAGTTGAGCTCTTTAAGCATAGATTTAGAGCCATAGAATTCTTTCACAGCACCACAAATATCTTTACCAATAATTTCCCAATAGTGTTTAAAGAAAAACATTTGAAAGCCATCCGGTGCAGGGGATTTTTCACCTTCAAAAGACTAGATAGCCTTTATAATTTCCTCCTCTATAGGAATAGACTTAAGAAAGAGATTGTCCTCAGTCTCCAGCAACATTGGGATGGAGCTCAGCAAAAAATTCTGATGATCATGATTGAGACCTTGATCTCTAGAAAGGATCAAAGCAAAGTGGCCCATCATATCTTTCCTTATCTCTTCCTCTTTATTGAGAGTGCCCCTATTGGTGATCAAAGTGTTGATTCTATTCATAGCCTTGTGTTTCATCATTGTTAAGTGGAAAAATATGGTATTTATGTCACCCGCTTTCAACCAAAGAGACCTTGATCTCTGTCTCCAAAATGTTTCCTCTTTAGATATGATATTATGGTAATCAACAAGGATAATATTTTCTTCTTTCCTAATATATTTAGTCAACCCTATCCTTTGGATCTTATCTTGAATTTCTTTAAGGTCCATTTGGATCTTGCTTTTAGTTTGGAAGATATCTCCAAAGACATCCTTGTTCCATTGTCTTTCTTTAGATTTGATATTTGCCATTTTTTTAGCCACTTGGAACATAGCTTTTCCTTCCACTTTTATACTCCACCATTCCTTTATTTTATTTTTGAAATCAAGGTGAGGCATCCACATTTTTTCTAATCTAAAAGGAGTATCACCTTTTCCTCTAAAGAAATTAGCAATAAAGGAAATAGGGTAGTGATTTGAACTAATGCGGTTAAGAGCAGAAAGGGAGAAAGAAAAATTAGCAATCCAACCATGAGAGATGAGGACTATGTCAAGCTTGACCTAAATGAGATCAGCTCCCACTCTTATATTGGTCCATGTATAATCAATTCCTTCTAGGTCAACATCCAACAGACCTTCAATAGTTATGAAATCCATAAGATCTACCCTGCTTTCCACTTGGGTATTATTCCCTCCTTTCTTTTCAGCTTCTTTCAGGGGTGTATTGAAGTCTCCCATCATCATCCAGTTATCATCTGGGTGATCCTTTATGATGTCATGAATCCTTTTCCAAAGATTAAGATGACTGGTTTTAGTATTTGGGGCATACACATTAATCAGAGTCTAGGAGAAATTATCCTTGATACTACTAACTTTAACTGCCAGGAAGTTCTTGTCTTCTTTCAATAGATTACAGGTGAAGCTTGTAGTATTCAAAAAGATAGCCAATCCTCCAAAAGCCCCTTCAGAATCACTACTAAACTTATCCCCATTCTTCAACAAATTGATTTTAACAATCTTATCTCTAACCATTTTAGTTTCTTGAATAAGTAAAATATCAGGCTTAGAATCTCTAACTAAGTTCCAAATTACATCTTGTTTATGAGGACTAATGAGACCTCTAATATTCCAAGATAAAATCTTCATTAAAAATTTGGAGAACAGACCTGATTGATGGTGAGCTGTCTACCATCTACTATGTTCTGTTTTGCTTCCTACTCTCTCTGTTCTTTCTCAGAAGCTCTACCCCTTTCTCTTTTAGGTGTTCCAGTATCCACCTTTTACTATTGTCCTCTGGTCTAAACTCCTCCAGCTTTCATTTGACCTCCTTTTTTTTTTGATTTAGATGTCGAGCCTCCTTGTGTTGCCTTAGTAAGTTATTTCTTCCTATTGTAGGGGTCTGATCCTTCAAGTTTTCTCTTCTAGGCTGGGAACCTAAGCCTTTACCTGCAGGAGATCTTTTTTTTTTTTTTCACACTGATCCAAGGACTTTTGTTCTTTGCTTCCACTATTTCAGAGTCATCATACTATTCATTTGATATGTCATTCTTTGAATCAAGTTCTAACAAATTAGCATTCAATGCTTCACTACTGATTTGTTCTAGAACAAAATGGGTTTCAAAAGCCTTCTACGGGCTTTGGTAAATCTCCCTCCCCTTTGAAATATTCAGGCTATCTTTGACCCTTGATGCCAATAGTGGATCAGACTCTAAGGAGGTATCACAAGTTTCCTCCGAAGAGGTTACCGATCTAGAATTATCCTACATTTTATTTTCATCAATAGGGATAGCTGCTTCCTTAGGCCCTTCTATTTCTTTTGATTCCCTTTGTGGGTGAGCTTGCTACTCCTTTGTGTTTGATTTTGAGATCTTATTAACAGGGGGATTTTGCATCTCTCCTTTTTTTTCCCTCCATTCTCACTTTTTTGACATTTTAGACTCTTGGTCTTTCTTATCTGTAGCTATCTTCAAGGGACAAAGTTTTGCCCAATGACCATCTTTTCTACAAGTTAAGCAAATGAAAGGGGTAGATTCATATTCTATTTCTTGGGCCCATTTACCCACTTTTGAATTTAGATTAATGACTTGAGGAAGGTCAGTATCATGTTGGATATTGACACATATCCTCGCAAACACTTGTCTGGTTCGGGCTACCATCATCGGATCTATAGTCAACAATTCACCAAAAGACCCAGCTATCACCACCAAGATATCCTCATGCCAATACTCAAGAGGGAGACCTGAAAGTCTAACCTAGATAGGAGCAGAAACAAATAAATTATCATTATAGTCCAGATTTGTTGTCCATTTCTGCAAAGACAAAGAAGATTTTCCCAACATCCATGGACCTTCCGTCAACACTTTTGAAAGATCCTCCCCATTAGAGAATAAAAAGGAGAAAAAACCTTTCAGCATAGCCACAACATCCACCTGCCCTTTGAGCTTCTAGTTCTGGAGGGTAAAATCCCTCACCAAATCTATATTCGGCCTAGGACCCGTAAACTTACCTATCAGAGTTGAGGCCATTCTAGAAATAGTATGATCTATGATTTGATCAAGAATATTCAAACCTATCACCCCTTTATTTAGTGCTGCTACATAGTTATTATTATCCTAATATGCATTTTTTGGATTTATGCAACACAATCACTATATCTATTTGATGCAAGTGACTAGTAAAACCACAAAATAAAATTAGTCTGTAATTAGGGTTCCAGAATCTTTCATTAGTCTATGTTCAAAATTTATGTTTCTATGGTCAATATATTAGTATGTTGCCTTGCATTTCTTATTTTTTAGGAGTTAAAACCTTGCATAGTCATCATATTATTTTCATATTGCATTGTCTTCATTCTAGATTCTAAAAATTGAAAAAATACAAAAATATAGCTTGCATAAGGTCAAACAATACACTTTCAGAGTCATCTTTCCAAATTAGAAAGTACATATTTTTGGGTATTCCCATAGTGACATTAAGCAATATCTTGGCCTCCTCAAGTTCATTTATTGACTTATCCATTTGTCTTTTCATAGACACCTTGTCAAAATTATCAATTTTATCTCAAATTTGAGGTCAAGATAATTCCCATAACCACTTGGGTATTTCCTAGAAGTTCTACATTCAAAATTTCTAAAGTCTCTCTTAGTATTATATTGCATACACCTTACATATCATCTTAGTTTCATACATAATTTACATTTATATTCCAAAATTCTTCAAAATCCAAGAAAATTAATTTGCCTTGTTGTATTTTCATTTCCAAAATCTAGAAAACAAAAAAAAAATTAGAGTCATAACCTAGTTGTCATTATCATCTTTCATACTTAGATTGTGTTATCTTATATTCATTCTTGCACATGCCAACCACACTATCAAAGAAGAGCAAAGACAAAAGGGATCATAACAAGGACCCTATGCTTAATCCAACTAGCAATATAGAATTTACTATTCCAAGGACTTTATGTTTGGTTTTTAATGCACCAGACACACTACAACACAAACAAAAGGGAAAGACTATGTTACCACAACTACCCCATATCCCCCCACCAGGGGATAAATTTTTAGCTGATAATATTAGGGCAAAGTGCACACAAGAGGAATTTGACAATGTCCTTCAAGACCCTAGGATAATGACTATCATGGATGCATTGTTATCATCAGACCCAGATATATATTTTTATTTACTTGCTCAAAATGGTGTTAAACTTCTTGTTGGATTTGACAAATCAACCTTAGTAGAAAACACACTAATAGTGACATCATGGGTTGTCCCTATATCATCCTCACAAATATCTTCAACCATACCATATGGAAATACAGCTCATAATGCTACCCAAGTCACAACATCTTCCACCTCACTTGGGATCCAATACAACAACACTGTCTTCACCAACAATCACCCTACAACTAGTACACCCATAACCATAACTGCACCTTCTATGATGTCACAAACTAATTCAATGGGTAGTTCCCAGAAAAATGGTAGTAAATGCATCCAACCTGATTCCCCAAGGTCCAATGAAAAATCATAGTATTTTCTAACAATGTGTGATCCCCAATCAAGGTCTATGCATAATTATTCTAGGGGCACCCTCGCAATAACCTCCAATCAACCCTAGCAATCAAGGGATGCTTTCTAGCCTCTTAGGACAATACATGGAAATTGGGTCCAATTCTTCCAATTACATGGAACCATCCCAATATGTCTCACAATTCTTTGTGCTTATAACATATACAAGCATGTGATATAGATCCCCATATAATAATCAAGCGTCATTGTATCACAGTGGGAATCCATTCATTGATCCTAACATAATAAAAACTCCATTTACACCCACTAAAGTTCTTGCTTAACAAGTTCAAACCCGTCAACAACAAATTGAGAACCTTCAAACAGGCGCACCTAAGAGAACATACTCATCGAAAAATCTTTGTCCTTAACCATTGGATAGGACACTATACATGCCACCCTTTTCACCAAAATTTGAAATGCCAAAATTTGATAAATACAAGGAAAAGGGTGATCCTTGTGACCACATTAGGGAATTCTTCATAGTGTGTATATTAGTCCATAATGACATGTACCTATGGATATCATTTCCATTTAGTCTTAGTAGGTTAATGATAGAGTGGCTCTCTCAACTTCCTCCATGGATAAGATCTTAGAAAGTTCATATCACATTACTTGCATAACATTGTCATTAAATAACCTTAATAGATCTTTGCACTACCAAAAAGAAAAATAGTGAAATATTTTCCTCTTTCCTACAATGTTGGAGGAATATTGCCTCCAAGGCATCCTTTCACATACCTACAAAAGAGAAGATCCACATGTTTATAAAAAAATGCCAATTAGATATAATGTGTGAACTAAATTCGCAATGCATTGAAACATTCAAAGAACTTGTTGAGAAAGGGCTAAAGACTAAAAGATCACTTATATTGAAACTTGTCATCAAGAAGGAAACCAATAACAGAACACCTTATTACAAATCCCAAGTATTGGTCCAAAAATAAAATTATCACAAATGGCAACATTGTTGATGCTAAACTTGTACAACCAGTCCTATGTGTCCAGGAATCAACAAATGTCCCAAACACCAACACAATCACTCCTAGAGAGTACACTTATCCAACACAACAAACAACCAACAAAGTTCTGCAAGAAGGAAAAATCCACAAATAATTTATACTCCTCTTGTTAAACCTCTTGAGAGTATTTTGAAGAAACTTATACAATCACATTCAATCAATCTACTAAAAATATGATCCTATGAGCTAGGTCCCTTCAAACCAACATGGTGGGAATACAATGATTTCTTTGATTATCATTGAACAAAAGGATGTAAAACAACAAAAAAAATTTAGCTAAAGAAGATAGTCCAAGATTTCATCGAATGCGGTGAGATCGAAGTTGTCAACAATTTTGGCAACACAAATAAAAATCATATGATCTTCAAAAAATCATTAATGGATCATGACAACGGAAAGGACTCTTCATCAAGATAAAATAACAAAGAAAATTTTACCTATGTCAAACCTGATCCAAATTTGACCATCAACACCATTATCATTTGAGGCCCAGATTTCGATTATGTTGTCACCACTAATCAAACCAAGATGATGGTAAAAGGGGCCTCAACAAAACTAACAATACCTTCCAACTCATTTACCCCACCAAGGAGTCAGTATAGCCTATTAGACCATCTAAATAAAACCCCTACCCATATCTTTATTTTTGAACTATTACGCATGTCACCTAACCATAGAGAAGTTCTAGATAAATTCCCATAACATTCATTATTCCCACAAGATATTGATGTCGCCAATTTTTAAGCCATGGTTGGATACTTAGGCATACCACACCATGTCACATTTACTAAAAGATATTTGTAAGCGCACAAGCCATCTCATAATGACCCCCTACATTTAGAAGTCTTTGTCACCCTTCATAAAATCAAACAAGTTTTGATAGAGGGTGGAGATGGTCTAAACATATGTACTTTAAATTTGATTGACATTATAGGCTACTCCAAGAGTGATGTTGATATCACCAAGAAGATAATAATCAAAGCATATGATAATGACGAGCGTCTTTCCAAGGGTGAAATAACTCTTCCAATCATACTTGGTCCTATTACACAAGAAATTGCTTTCCAAATGATGTACTTAGAACTAGGTTACAACATGCTCCTAGGGAAACCATGGATTCATTCCATGCAGACAATACCATCAAATTACCATCAATGCCTCAATTTTCCTCACAATGGGGTAGAAATCACCATGCCAATTAATAAAGATCCTTTCTTATATTATATAAACCTCTAGGGATCCATATCAAACCAAGTTCCAAATAATCAAGAAGCATCCACATTGTCCTCATCTCAACACATTGATTCCTCCAATCTCTCCAAGTCAACTGCTAAACCCACATCAAAACTTAAGATCAAGTTCTAAGAAAAAGTATGTGGAGAGTATACCTATGCTAATTCATTATGTATGTACAAGTTACCTATCTCACCTTGAACATATTCCAAGCAAAGATAATCACTTAAGTGGAAATAGAAAATTACAATTGTCTATGAACCAATGGCCTTCACAAGATGGGGTGATCTGCATAAATAATTCATTGAAGAAGACTTGTCCTACTAGCTATACAAAGATGAAAAACCCTATAAAATCATAATTCATGTTCATAAGTATGGAAGGCGGTACACCATTGTTCAAAAACAAGGATACAATTGATGCACTAGCCTTGGAAATAATAATCAAGGAATTATGGAACCGATAGGACCTAATTAAAATCCAAGGTTTCATGGCTTAGGGTACATAACACCATAAGAAGGTACTTCAAATAATCTATTTCCTACTAATAATGACATGTATACTTACAATGAGGTTGAGACATTTGAGAAATACCAATATGAGATAGACTCAAATGAATATGAGTGGGATTCCCCAAGAAATTCCAGTACCATCCACCTCAATACTATCATTGCTTGATTATCCATGCAAAATAAACCTATAGATCAACGTGCTTGGATTGAAGAATTTTGGAATTGATCTTATCCCTCATCCTCTTCATCATTAAAGACCCATGAATCCTTTTCTAAGTCATATATCAACACCTTGACAACCCTTCCCATATCCTCATTCCAAACCCAAGATACTATTGCCCTGGTATACCTTGAATTGAGAGATTGGGAACAACAAGATCCATCGAGTATAGACATATTCAAGAATGAAAAGTTATAGATGAGTTCTTGGGACTTTGACAAGGCATACCCATGGGAGATCATAAGGCCAGATTCACTATTGACCTAGTTAGAGAAACATATTTTGGCAACTTATGTCGATCCTCTAATTGTAAAATTGAACAAAAAGAAAATGTAATCTTTTTATTTAAAAATTAAAAGGCATCTTCTAACCATAAAATAGTAAAAACATAGGACACATTAAAGGGTGAAAACCTCCCTAAGGCTCCTTAGGTTGGAGAGATTGACATAATCCCAATAAATGAGTAAAATTCACCACTACTAGGAAAAAAATACACAAACCATCAATCTGGGGACCAATGAGACAAAGAGACTAATACAATTGGCAGAGTCTTTAATAGTTAAGGAAAGGGAAAACTTCATATAGTTCTTTATAGATAGGAAAATCAAAATTTCTTGGTCATACCCAGATAGACCAGGATAGATCCTAAACTGGTCCTACAACATTTTCTATTGAAACTGAGGGTAAAATCTTTCAAACAAAAGCTTCAAAAAAATGCACCCAAAGATATCTCTATTAGTTAAAGATGAGCTCAAGAAACTATTGGATGCGGGCTTCATAAGACCCATTGATTATGTTGACTAGATATCCAATCTAGTGTCGATATCAAAGCCCAATAGTGATGCAGAGTAGGTAACTAGAAGAATGGAAATCCTAATTACACTACTTATCCAACCTTTGACTTGGCTCTTAAGTCAACATCTAGCATTCATGGGAATCCTAAAACTTAGTAGCTTGTTAGATGTGCTCAGTAACTACCCTAGAGTTCTTAGTGGAGTGTTCTAGTTTGTTCGCCGACGAGCTCGGTTACCACTCAATAGTGTATTGTCTCTGCTTGTTGTTGTCTTTCACCAAGTGGCAATTAAACTATCACCCATACAGTCATAAGATTTGTTTTCCAAGGGAATGATAAGGATGAATCCTCCTTAAGATACCTTAGCCTGGTCCATTGACCAAGTTTGATTGCTTATTTTCATAATTTACTTCATACTACACCAAACTATCCTACTTGGCTAATAGCCCTAAGGACTCGGTTTCTTCCAACAAATTTAGAATTTTCCCAAAGGTATTCCCAAAAAAATTATATTTTTGAATACCCTTTATGGTTCTTGGTAAAACTCCAAAAGGTCAAATTTTGACTCTGTTCCTACACCCCCAAACACTCAACAAAGGACACAGGCATAATAGGCCTAATTAGGACTGGTTTCCAAAGGAGGTGCTAAGGAATGGGTTCAAAAAGTCACCAAAACTACTTGGATATGATATACTATCTCCAATTATATTAGTTCCATCATTTATTCAATTCTTACCACTCCTTTGGTATGACTATCTCTCACTTATTCATAGTTTTAGACTAAACACATGGGCTTGTTTAGCCTAGGGCTTGGTAGGAAAGTCACCAACCCATACACCCTGATCCTTCTCTTTAGGATTCTTACAGTGCATTCCCCTAAATTGAATTCCACCAGGATTCATAGATTTTCCATGGTGGGAGTACAAGTTAGGGCTCCATCTTTGGCCGATCCCTATAAACGAGGGTTTCCTGGATTGTTTCCACAAATTTGAACACAAATCTTTCCAATATCTACAAAATTGGATCAAACCAATTGCATCTAGACCACAACACACAACACTACACAAATCCCTCAAATGTGCATCAATTCCAATCACCAATCGGATTGTACAGTACAGAAATCAGATAGTTTTAAACAAAATCAAGGTTTCTTCATTCAAAATTCCACCAAACTTTATACATCAATCAACTTATATCTACCTCTAATAATGTATGATAAAAATGGACCCAAATATATCCTTCCCAATGGATACAACTATTTTTCAAGTGGTTTTGGTTGTTGGTAACTGAATTGCAACTTTTCAAGCAACTTTTAAAAGTTGCATATCAACTTTTTAAATGTTGCTTTACATCTTTTTAAGCACTTTGCAAAGACTCTCTTTATGCCTAGACCTATCTCCAAATCACCTAAAGACCTTATTACAACCCTTAAAATACCCCTTTTGCCTAATGACACTCTAGGTTTATAAAACACCTTAGAGCCTATTAGCCTTACAAATGGGTCAGAGATTACACCATGGATGATCCCACTAGATCAAATCCTCTATTCCTATTTACTAACCCCTTGATTAAAATGGGTGTGCTACACCATACTCTAAGGGCCAGAAAAACTCAATTCCCTTGAGTTGGAAATTCTGAGACTTTGACTCCAGTTTTTTCAATAGCTTCAGCAGTCATCCAATTAGCATCTTCCAGGGGTTGCTTCTTCTGTTTGACCAGGTATTCATAGTATGTATGTCTCCTTGTTTTCTTTCATACTTTCTTGTCAAGGATACATTCAATCTTAGGTTTGGACTTCTTAGGGAGATCTTGCACCAATTATTCCTTTCTCTCCTCAAATTTGATGCAGGAGCATCTCGGGTCCTTGGCAATCCTATGTCACCAAAAATATGTTTGAATTTTTCTGTATTGCTCAGTTCCTTCTTTGACTGAGTTGGTTCCATGTTGATTAGTTTCCTTTGTTTACCGGTGTTGGTCGATTATCTCTTTGGTGCTTGATGAATTTCCCTAGTGCTCGGTGATGCTTGTCTGACACTTAGTTTCCTTGCTTACCGAGTCATTTATTTTGGATTTTTGTTGAGGCTGACTTGTGCATTTAATTTGGGTCACGGATTTAATGTTGGTATCTATCATTGGGAAGTATGTGGACCTAGATCTAGTCATTCCTTCTGTTGATGGTGGATCTGAAGGTTGACTTGGTTTAGTAGCCCCTTGTATAAATGTAGTTGTTTGGTTAGAGTTTAGGAGGAAGTTTTTTGTGATAGAAGATAGAAAATTAGAGATTGTTGGAAGATCCTCGCATGTTGGAGGACTTCTGTACTTAATTGTAATATCTAGCCTAAACTAGGAAGGCCTTACATCCCAACATGTATGAATCAAATTGAAGTAATATATGAAAGTATATGCATTCTCTCTCTCTCACTGTTGTGTGTTGTTTCTTTCGTGTGTGATCTCTGCAAGGTGGATCTAGTTAGGGCATGCCTTTGGCCCCTCTCCACATCCTCCCTTGCATCAGGTGGTATCAGAGCGAGGTTAGATGTGGATCTAGGTTTGTGAATCTAGGTTTGAGGGTTCCTTCTTATCAAACCCTAGTTGAATTATTGTGGGGTAGTAGATTGCGATCTAGCTTGCAATTGCAAAGGGTTTCAAGATGGTTCATGGGATGTGAGATGCAGATCCAAGATTGGAAAACATGTTGAGATAACTTGTTGCTAGATTAGAAGTTGTTGAAATAGCCCAGAGAAGAGGAAGACATCTTGAAGATGTTAGTGATGATGAAATTGAGGAAGAATAAGGTGATGTAGAACCTGCACCTGCAATGGATCAAGGTGAGGAAATATTGTTGAAGCTTTGACAAATATGAAGTCTACACCACACTTTAATCCTCCTGAGTATAGTGTAAAGTTGGATTCTAATGAATTGGTGGATTGGATCACTGAGATGGAAAAGTATTTTGAATATGAAAATGTACCTAAGGAAAAGAAGGTGAGAATTGCAAGAACAAAGTTGAAGAGTCATGCATCCTTGTGGTGGGAACATCTGTAGCTGGATAGAAAGAGGAAAGGCAAAGACAAAATTAAGGTATGGAATAAAATGGTGAATAAACTAAAAGGGAAGTTATTACCTTGTGATTATCATATTAACCTAGTTAGGTGAATGCAAAGTTTGAAGTAGAAAGATAGCTCAGTAAAAGAATATACTAAGGAATTATATAGACTAGATATCAAATCTGGACATGATGAAGATGATGTGGAAAGAATTCCTAGATACCTGAATGGTTTGAGAGTTTCCATCCAAGAAGAAATTAGTTTGGTCAAATTGGAGATCATTGAAGAGGCTTATCAATTTGCATTGAAAGCTAAGGAGAAATTGAACAAGAGACATGAGCAAAGACAAAGAGGTAGAGGTGGTAGATTCCTTAGGGGAAGAGGTAGATCTTACGGTGAAAATAGTAGATCTGAACCTGAAAAGACAACTTTGGATAAAGGCAAGACCGAGTGGAAAGGTGAAAGTTCATCTAGAGGCAAAGGCAGTAACTACCAAGGTAGATATAACAAAAGTGGTTTTTGAGGAACTTGTTACAATTGTGGAGAAGGACATAGATCATTTGAGTGTACACATGAAAGTATGAAGGTTGGTAACAGTAGAAATGCTTTGGTGCAAGAAGAGTCACCAAATGAGCTTGAGAAGGAAAATAACTTGATGGTAAGGAAAGCACTTTGGAGCAAAAGTAATAAGGAAGATCCAGTAAGGAAAAGTTTGTTCAAGACCAGATGTAGAGTTTCTGATGAAGTTTGGAAGGTAATTATTGACAGTGGTAGCTCGAAGAATCTGGCATCTAAGGAAATGGTCAAAAATTTGTAGTTGAAAAGGTTGGAACATCCGAAGCTCTATTAGATTTCATGGATCAAAGATGAGCATACACTCTTGGTAAGTGAACAATGTTATGTGAATTTGAAAATTGGAAAGTACTTTGATAAGGTGTTATGTGATATCATGCTTATGGATTATTGTCATATTTTGTTGGGTAGACCTTGGCAATATGATAGACATGCTATATATGATGGGAGATTGCACAAATATACTATTTGGGTTGATGGGAGAAGACAAATCTTGTTACCTTTGATTGAAGAACCTGTTAGTAATGTTTGCACATATGTGAAAGTTTGCTTGATGGAAGGAAGAAAGTTTGTTAAAGATTTGAAGAAGAATGATGTATGTTTTGATGTGATTCCTAACAAACTGAGTAAGAAAACAAAGGATAGTGTCCCTGAGGAGATTGATAAGTTACTCACCAAGTACAGTGAAATCATTTCTAAAATGTACCTGATGGTTTGCCACCGAAGAGAAGCATTGATCATTGCATGGATCTTATCCCTAGAGCTAGTTTACTGAATAAGGCACCACATCGGTTGACACCTATTGAGAATCAAGAATTGAACCAACAGATTCAAGAATTATTGTTGAAAGGTTTGATCAGAGAAATTTTGAGTCCATGTGTAGTACCTGCTATATTGGCACCTAAGAAGAATGAAGAATGGTGAATATGTATTGATTCCAGAGCAATTAACAAAATAACAGTGAAATATAGGTTTCCTATACCGAGAATGGATGACATAATGGATAGTTTGACTGGAGCAATGTATTTTACCAAAATTGATTTGAAAAGTGGATATCATCATATCAGAATTAGAGAAGGTGATGAATGGAAGACTTCTTTCAAGACAAAATAAGGTTTGTATGAGTGGTTGGTTATGCCTTTTGGTTTAACTAATGCACCGAGTACTTTTATAAGATTGATGAATGAAGTTTTGAAGAAATTCTTGGGTAAATTTGTGATTGTATATCTTGATGATATTCTGATATTCAGTAAGACCAAAGAACATTTTTTACATGTTAAACAAGTATTGCAGAGATTGAGAGAAGAAAAGTTGTTGATAAATCTAAAAAAAGTGTTCATTCAAGAAAGAGGAGATTGTGTATTTGGGATTTGTGATTTCAGCTGATGGTTTGAAAATGGATCCTGAAAAGGTTGAAGCTATTTTGAATTGGCCTACACCTAAGAATGCTAGTGAGGTAAGATCATTTCATGGTTTGGCAAGTTTTTACTGCAAGTTCATTATGAATTTTAGTTCAATATGTAATGCTATGACTAAGACTATGAGAGGAGATAAAAGAGAATTCAAGTGGACACATGGAGCTGATAAAATTTTTGAGACTTTGAAGTGGAAGATTGTTGAATTTCCTATTTTGGCATTGCCTGATTTCAACAAGGTATTTCAAGTGGAAGTGCAATTGGAGCTGTATTGAGTCAAGAAGGTAAACCTGTTGCTTTCTTTAGTGAATATTGAATAATGCAAAAAGGAAACATTCTATGTATGATCAATAATTCTATGCTATTGTTCAAGCACTGAAGAAATGGAGACATTATTTGATACCGAGTGAATTTGTGTTGTATACTGATCATAAGGCTTTATAGTACTTGGGTAGTCAGAATAAGTTGAATCAGAGACATATGAAATGGGTTGAGTATTTGCAAAGTTTTACATTTGTGATAAAGCATAAAAGTGTAGTCACTAACTGAGTTGTTGATGCATTAAGTAGAAGGAGATCTTTGATGAACAAGATGAAAATTGAAGTTCTTGGCTTTGATGACATGAGAGATTCTTATGAATTTGATCCTGATTTTTTGAGCCATGGAGAAAGTGTAGAGCACCTATTCAAGATCAACCGTGTACTAAATGGGATGAATATTTTATTCAAGGAGGTATGTTGTTTAAGGGTATTCAGTTGTGTATATTGAGAGGAGCAATGAGAACTAATTTGATAAAGGAGAAACATAGTAGTGGTTTGGCTAGACATTTTGGAGTTGATAAGACATTGAATTTGCTTAAGGAGAAATACTTTTGGCCATAGTTGTATAAAGATGTTCAGAAATTTGTGAAAAGTTGTGGAATTTGTCAAGTTGCAAAAGAAGTAAGTCAAAATACTAGATTGTATACACCGATTTCTGTTCTTGAGAAACCTTGGAGTGACATCAGTATGGATTTTATTCTTGGCTTATTGAAGACAGTAAGAGGTAATGATTTTGTATTTGTTGTTGTGGATAGATTTTCTAAAATGGCACATTTTATACCTTGTAGAAAGACATCGGATGCAGTACATATAGCAGATCTTGTCTTTAAGGAAATTGTTAGATTGTATGGATTACTGAGGAGTATTATCTCTAACCAAGATAGTAAATTTGTTGGATACTTTTGAAAGACCCTTTCAAGAAAGTTTGGCACCGAGTTGAAATATAGTTCTACATTTCACCCACAAACCAATGGATAGATAGAAGTTGTGAATAGAAGTTTGGGAAATCTATTGAGATGTTTAGTTGGAGACACACCAAGTAATTGGGATTCTATGTTGGCACAAGCAGAGTTTGCATACAATAATTCAGTGAATAGGAGTACTGGAAAAACACCTTTTGAGATTGTAAATGGCATACAACCGAGAGGTATATCTAATTTGAGGGATATTGCTAATGAAAGAAAGAGAAGTGCTGAAGGAGTGAAGTTTGCTGAGTACATGAAGACATTGCATGAAGATGTGAAACATAAGTTGGAAGTAAGTAATTAGAAATACAAAGATAGAGTTGATAGATCAAGAAGATATAAGACTTTTACAGTCAGTGATGAAGTAATGGTTCATTTGAAGAAAGGTCAATTTCCTATTGGAACATATGGGAAGCTGAAAATGAAGAAGTTTGGACCTTGCAAGATACTGAGGAAATTTGACAGTGGAAATGCATATGAGATTGAGTTACTTGATGACATGGATATGTCACCTATATTCAACATTGTTGATTTGTATGAGTATCATGAACCTGATGAAGACATGATAGTACCGATGGATTATCCTAAGAAATAGATGGAAGAAGTTGAGCATATTTTGGAACAAAGAATTGGCAGAAGTACAAGAGGAAAATAGTATATGGAATATCTGGTAAAGTGGAAGAATAGACTGATTGAAGATAGTACATGGATTTCATAATCTAAGTTAGATGCAACTCGGATCATACATGTTTCATGATTTAGAGAATCATTTCAAATAACCCCAGGTGTCTGATGCGTCAGCATCTCAGGTCCTTGGCAATCCTATGTCACCAAAAATATGTTTGAAATTTTCTATATTTCTTGGTTCCTTCTTTGACTGAGTTGGTTCGGTGTTGCTCAGTTTCCTTTGTTTACTGGTGTTGGTCAGTTATCTCTTTGGTGCTCAGTGAATTTCCCTAGTGCTCGGTGATGCTTTTCTGGCACTCAATTTCCTTGCTTACCAAGTCATTTATTTTGGATTTCTGTTGAGGCTGACTTGTGCATTTAATTTGGGTCATGGATTTAATGTTGGTATCTATCATTGGGAAGCATCTAGATCTAGTTGTTCCTTCTATTGATGGTGGATTTGAAGGCCGACTTGGTTCGATAGCCCCTTGTATAAATGTAGTTGTTTGGTTAGAGTTTAGGAGGAAGTTTTTTGGGATAGAATATAGAAGATAGAAAATTATAGATTGTTGGTAGATCCTCACATGTTGGAGGACTTATGTACTTGATTGTAATATCTAGCCTAAATTGGGAAGGCCTTACAGCCTGGCATATATGAATAAAATTGAAGTAATATATGAAAGTATATGCATTCTCTCTCTCAATGTTGTATGTTGTTGCTTCTGCGTGTGATCTCTACAAGGTGGATCTGGTTAGGGTGTGCCTTTGGCCCCTCTCCCCATCCTCCCTTGCATAAAAATTGATCTGTATCACAAACATCACTAACAGTACCCTTATACGCATAAATGTCAGAAACATTAAAAATAGGGGAAAGACCTATATCAGGAGGAAGATCAATTTTGTAAGCATTGGTGCCACATTTCTTGAGAATCTTGAATGGTCTTGTCTCTCTCACCATCAACTTGGTGTACTTTTCTTTGGGAAGCCTCTCCTTTTTAAGATGAATCATCACCAGATCTCCCACTTGAAACTACACATCTCTTCTCTTTTTATATGTTGTTTGCTTATAGTTCTCAGTGGTATGTGTCAACTTATCAATTACTTTTTTATGGATATCTCTCATCACCTCTACAAAATCCTCTTCTTGGGTACTTCTCCTTTCTAGGTCCTTCACATCTCTCAACTCCAAAACACCTCTTCAGTGTGCTCAATCCAGTGCTCCTATTCAATGAGTCAATGTAAGATAATTCTTCTTTCAGAGGGTAAAAGCACAATAAGTTGTCACCCTTTTACAAAGGAAAAGGCTAACCAAATCAAAGTTGTTCAACTTCAATAGTATAAAAATGACATTTATGTTTGAAGTTTGAAGATGATGTAAACTAATTAAGTGTGATATAATGGATGAAGTTTATGGTTAATATTTTTAATAATTTTTTTGAATAAGAATTGATATGTTTTTTTAATTTTTAAAGATGATTTTTCAGTTGCTGAAAAATGCTAAAAATTAGGGGTCTAGTTCCCACCAAAAAATTATATGTAAATAAACATTTTTTCCCCTAATTTAAAAATATGTCGTAAATGACATATATAGCTAGTGCATGAAGAAATAAAAATTGGTTTGTGATCTATATTTTCTCTTTTATAATAATTCAAATTCTAACTCACCAAAATCAATAGTTTTCATCTCGCAACATATTTTTCATAACAAATCTATCCCAATCAAAAAAAGAAATATATATTCTTGAAGAGGACTCTCTCCTCTAGTGCACCATATATTTTTCAAATTTATTTAATATGATTTACTATTTTTTTCTTTCTCTGAATCAACATCTCCTTGACTGTTAAAATACCTACTTGCAATATTTTTTAATTACAATAAACTATGTCCAATTAAAACACTATAAAATTTATATGAGGATATTCTTGACCCTAATCTCTACAAAAGGGTATTTTTTATTTTTTTTAAAAATATCATTAAAAAGATTAGGAGTTATTGAAACACCACTTTTCTGAAATAATTTTATTTTTATGGTAATTGGACCCAAAGTGGTATAAAACATGATTTAATAGATATTTCCAATTGGAAAAGTTAAAGCACTTATCTAACTTAGCTAGAATGAATCTAGCTAGACTATATGTTTGACCAAAATTAATTGTTTGTTAGAAATACTAAAATTTAGTTGTGCTGATAAGTTAGCCTAAAAGGTGACAACTGATTGTGCTTTTACCCAAGAGGGAGGATGGAATCCCATTTTTCTTCATGTTCTTTAGTGAGACACCTTAATATGTTCCCAAGTGGCCTATTTACCACCTTGGTTTGTCCATCAAACTGAGGATGGTATGCTGAGGAGAAGGACATACTTATACCTAGTCTCTTCCAAAGAGCCCTCCAAAAGTGTCCAATAAATTGAGAATCCCTCTTTGAAAATGATGGATAATGGTAAACCATTAAGTCTTACTACCTCCTTGAAGAAAATACCTACAATATGGAATGAATCATGTGTAGTTTTACAAGGTAGAAAATGGACCATTTTAGAGAATCTTTGCACCACAACATATAGAATTTCATGACCAGGTTTTATCCTTGGAAGTCCTCAAACAAAGTCCATGCTCACTGAATCCCATGGCTTACATGGAATTAATAAAGGGGTGTACAACCCTACATTTGACCTATTCCTTTTAGCCTTTTGACAAACCATGCATCCTTCAACAAATTTTCTGATGTCTGTTTGCATCCTTGGCTAGAAATAAAATCCCCAAACAAATTCAAGTGTTTTGTCAATCCCATAATGTCTAGATAAACTTCCACAATGCTTTTACTTTACAATTTTTTCCCTCATTGAACATCTATGGATGCAAAGTTGACTCACTTTGAACATTAAACCTTCTTGCAAAATAAAATCAGAGAACTCCATGTGGTATCTATCTCCCAAATTCATGCATACCTGATGGGCTTACTTGAAACCTTCATAATCTTGGTACATATCCTTCAATGAACTTATCCCTATACTCTCCAATTGAATTTCCTTCACTGTCAAATTCCTTCTACCAAGGGCATTAGCTACCTTATTAGATATCCCTTTGTTATGCTTAATGTTAAGGTGAAAGATTGTAAATACTCCATCCACTTCATATGTCGGTGGTTTAACTTCTCCCACTTGTTCAAAAATCTCAAAGAATGATTATCAATGTAAATTAAAAATTCTTTGGGCAATAAATAATGTCTCCATTTTCTCATAGAATGAATCATTGCATATATTTCTAGATCATATGTTGAGTAATTTTTTTTTTCTTCATTTATCTTTTCACTTAAAAAGGCCACATGCCTACCCTCTTGACTCAAAACCCCCCCTATAGCCATGTTGCTTGCATCACATTCAATTGTGAAGACCTTGTAGAAGTCTGGTAACACTAAGATAGGTTGATTTGCTACCCTCTTCTTCAAATATTGAAAAGACTCATCTGCCTCACTAGTCCAAGAAAATTGAAATGTTTTTCCTCCTTTTATGGTGGCAATCATAGGTGCACATACACCACTAAAGTTTTTAATAAATTTCCTGTAAAATCTTGCAAGGCCATGAAAGATCTTTACCTCACTTGCAGTTCTAGGTGTTGGCCAATCAAGGATTGCTTCCACCTTAGAGGGATCCATCTTGAGACTGCCCTTGGAGATCACAAAGCCAATAAATATCAACTCTTCTTGCAAGAAGACACACTTTTCCAAATTTATCTTTAACAGTTCCTCATTCAATATTTTTAATACCAAATCCAAATGCCTTAAATATTCATCCTTATCCTTGCTAAAAATTAGTATATCATCTAAATATACTACTACAAAATGATTTATGAAAGGTTTTAGGACTTCATTCATGAGCCTCATGAATGTACTAGGGGCATTGGAAAGGTAAAATGGCATAACCAACCATTCATAAAGGCCTTCATTTGTTTTTAAAAGTTTTCTTCCACTCATCTCCCCCTCTTATTCTTATTTGGTGGTATCCACTTTTCAAACCCACCTTGGAATAGTACTTTGTCCCTCCTAGACAATCCAAAAAATCATTTATCCTTAGTAGGGGAAGCCTATATCTAATGGTAATATTGTTTATGGATATGGAGTCTGTACACAATCTCCATATCCCTTCCTTCTCTAGGGCCAAAACTGCAGGGACAACACAAGGACTTGTACTCTTTTTTATGAAGCCTTTGTCTAAAAACTCTTGAATTTGTCTTGCAATCTCCTCATTCTAATCTGGCATCATCTTATTGGCTGCTTTGTTGGTAAATTTAGACCCAAGTATAAGGTCTATGCAATGGCTAACATATCTATGGGGTGGCAATGTTCTGGTATTCTACTTGCAACTATCCCTTTGTATATGTCCAAAATTTCCTTCACCTCTTTGGGACCTACATCTTTCATATCTTTTTCTCAATCTTCTTATTTACCACTTCCTTAGGCTTCACTACTAGGGGAAAACATGGGATATCCTTCTCTTTGAGGGTCTTCATGAACTCTTTTTTATCCACTAGCATGACACTGGTTACTATGTGTTTATCCTTACCATCATCAAGGAGTGGGGTCATAGAGCAACTCACACCATCCTTAGTCATAGTATAGACATTCTTTTTACCATCATGTTGTGCACCAACATCTATTGTCATGGTCTCCCTAGAAGTAAGTGACAAACATCCATCTCAGTCACATCACATAGTATTTTGTCCCTGTATTCACCTAGTTGGAATTCTACCCAAACGTGTCCATTTATCAGGGCTTGTTGTTCCTTATTGAACCAGGATACTTTGTAGGGATAAGGGTGCAAAATCTTCTTCAAACCAAGCTTATAACCATTTCTATTGATGCAAGATTATCTGTTGATCCTGAGTATACTATAACCTTACAAACTTTCCCACTTACCTTGCATGTGGTTTTGAAGAGATATTTTCTCTATGGGGGCTCCTTTGTGATCGACACCTTCAAGAGGTTCCTATTGAACATTAGGAACTCCCCTTGTTCTATTCCTATAGGTCTTGAGTTTGATTCAATGCTTTGATCATATTCTTCCTAAGATAAATGGATCCTTCTTTCTCCTCCTTTACTAGTTGACCCTTGTTTCTCATGGCATCTAAAAGACTAGTGCCCAACTTGATTGCAAGTGAAACATCTTCCAGTGAATACATTTGATCCCCTATGTCCAAATCTTCATTTGCTATCAGACCTTCTTCCTCTAAAATTACCTCTATGACTTGACTCTCCCTCTTGGTCCTGGTTATTTGACTTTCCTTGTCATTTAGGAGTTGTTCCTCTTCCACCAAATGTACCTCTTCCTCTATTCTGGTTATCTCCCTTCCTCTTTTGTTTTTCTTCTATCCTCAATGTCATTGGAAAACACTTATGAACTATCTTAGGATTGAAGAGACTAAGTTCATCCTGAATATTGTATCTGAGGCCATTCAGATACATTTCCAACATTTTCTTCTCACTTTCAAGTACTTTTTCCTTGAGGGACATCTCGTGAAATTCCTTCATGTAGGTGCTTACATATAAGTCCTTTTGTCTTAGATTTTATAACTTCCTATGCATAATTAACTCTAAATCCTTTGGTACAAATTTCTTCTTTGTCTCTGCAACCATTCTCTTCCATGGAGATATAGGATTTTTCCCTTCCTCCATTCTCTCATTTTGTAAGAAGTTCCACCAACTAAGGACATAACCTTTCATCTTGGACTTGGCAATTCTCACCCTCTAGTTCTCTGACACTTCATCACATTCAAAGTGATTTTCCAATGCTTCCAACCAATCCATAATCTCCTCTAGATTGAACTTCCCAAGGAATATTGGTAGGTTTTCTTTACTCTCCTTATTTCCTACCATTTCAAGAGCTTCAATGAAGGCTCTTTGATCTATAGGTACCCTCTATCTATCCTGCAAAGGGGTCTCTTCTTCATCCCCATCTCCTTCTTCAGAGTCTTCTCCATCTCTTGTATCTACCTTTCTCTTCAATCTTTCTATCTCTTCTTGCATCCTTCTACTCTCTGCCATGTGCTCTCTCATTATCTTTGTGAGCTCCACATTGGTGATCCTTGCAGGGATCTCTTCACCATCTCCTCCATCTTCCATTTTCCCAATATTTTTTCCTACGGATTCTCCTAGCACTCTGATTACACATGATGTAGAGTAGGCAACTAGAAGAATGGCAATCCCAATTCCACTACTTATCCAGCCTTTGACTTGGCTCTTAAGTCAACATCTAGGGTTCATGGAAATCCTACAACTCAGTAGCTTGTTAGATGTGCTTGGTAACTACCCTGGAATTCTCAGTGGAGTGTTCTAGTTTATTCACTGACAAGATCGGTTACCGCTTGGTAGTGTATTGTCTATGCTCGGTATTTTCTTTCACTGAGTAGTAATTTATGTCCTCAATTCAACTATCACCCATACAGTCATAAGATTTTTGTTCTAAGGGAATGATAAGACTGACTACTCCTTAAGATACCTTAGATTGGTCCACTGACTAAGTCCAATTGCTTCGTTTCACAATTTACTTCACACTACACCGAACTATCCTACTTGGCTAGTACCCCTAAGGACTCAGTTTCTTCAAGCAAATTTAGACTTTTCCCAAAGTTCTTCCCAAAAAAATTATATTTTTAAATACCCTTTATGGTTCTTGGTCAAACTCCAAAATTTCAAATTCTGACTCTATTCCTACACCTCCAAACACTCAGCAAAAAATACAGACCTAATAGGCCTAATTAGGACTAGTTTCCAAAGGTGGTGCTAAGGAATGGGTTCACTGAGTCACCACAACCACTTGGATATGATATAATATCTCCAATTACACTATTTCCATCATTTATTCAATTCTTACCACTCCTTTGGTATGATTATCTCTCACTTCTTCATAGTTCTAGACTAAACACATGGGCTTGTTTAGCCTAGGGTTTGGTGGGAAAATCACCAACCCGTACACCCTAATCTTTCCCTTTAGGATTCTTAAATTAAATTCCCCTAAATTTCATTCCACCAAGATTCATGGATTTTCCACGATGGGAGTACAAGTTAGGGCTCCATCTTTGGCTAGTCCCTATAAACAAGGGTTTCCTGAACTATTTCCACAAATCTGAACACAATTCTTGCCAATCTCCACCAAATTGGATCAAAAAAATTGCATCTAGATTAAAAAAAATCAACACAACACAAATCCCTCAAATGTACATCAATTCCAATCACCAATAACATCGTGCAGTATGAAAATCAAACCATTTTACACAAAATCAAGGTTTCTTCATTTAGAATTCCACCAAACTTCATACATCAATCAACTTCTATCAACCTCTGATCATGTATGATCAAAAGGGACCCAAATAGATCCTTCCCAATGGCTACAACTATTTTTCAAGTGGTTGTGTCCGTTGGTAACTGAATTGCAACTATTTGATCAACTTTTTAAATGTTTCTTTACATATTTTTAATCATGTTGCAAAGACTCTCTTTATGCCTAGACCTATCTCCAAATCACTTAAAGACCTTATTACAACCCTTAAAATACCCCTTTGGTCTAATGAAACTCTAGGTTTATAAAACACCTTAAAGCCTATTATCCTTACGAATGGGTCAAAGATTACATCATGGATGATCCCGCTAGATCAAATCCTTTATTCCTATTTACTAACCCCTTGATTACAATGGGTTCCCTATAGCAAATAAAGACATCAAAAATTTTATAGACTTTAGAAACTTAAATTTGGCATGTCCTAAGGATGATTTCCCTCTACCCAATATAGACATGATTGTAAAACTGATTTCTAGACACCAAATGTTATCATTGATGGATGAATTCTTTGGTTATAATTGGATAAAAATAGAGCTAGAGGACCAACATAAGACAACCTTTACTTTTGTGTGGGGTACCTATTATTGGTGTGTCATTCCCTTTGATTTGAAAATTTTTAATTCCACCTATCAAACTATCTTCCATGACATGATGCATATAACCATGGAAGACTACATGGATGATATTCTAGAAAAAAACATTAGAGAGAAATCTACACCTAAACATATTTGTCAATGTCTTTGATAGAATACAAGAATACAAAGTCATATTTAACATCAAGAAATGTGTCTTTGGGGTCACCTCTTGAAAACTATTGGAATTCATCGTGTCATATAGAGAGATTGAAATAGATCCAGATAAAGTCCAAGCTATCATTAATATGCCACCACCGGTGACTCTCCGCCAGCTAAGGAGTCTATAGGGGAGATTGCAGTCAGATGAAAGATTTTTTTCACAATCGATAGATAGGTTCCATCCATTTAAATATCTACTTCATAAGGGTATCTAATTTGAAAGGACTAGAGATTTTCAAGCTGCATTTTAGACATTAAAAGACTATATTCTCTCTACACCAGTCCTAATGTCTCATATTCTAGGTCAACCACTATTTTTATACATATCAACAATATAATATTCACTAGGGGCATTATTGTCTTAGAATGACTCAGAGTGAATGGAATGAGTTATATATTATATTATTAGAACACTTGAGTCTTATGAGATCAATTATACTACCATGGAGAGGGCATGCCTAGTTGTAGTCTTTGCATCGTAGAAACTTAGACATTAAATGCTAAGTCACAAGACACTTATAATCACCTAGATTGATACATTTAAATATGTATTGAGCAAAGTAACACCAATAGGGTGATTATCCAAGTAGGTCATGATGCTCAATGAGTTTGACATTGATTGTGTGGAGAAAAAATCCATTAAAGGTCAAGCTATTGTTGATCAACTAGAAGATGCACCAATCCCTTCAAGTCATCCAATGTTAATATAATTCCCAAATGAGAGCATACTCAATATAGAAGAATAAAAGTAGTGGATGTTTTATTTTGATGGCTCTTACACAGAGAAATGTTTAGGTGTTAGTATTATCTTTATCAAACCTCAAGGAGATTTGATCCCCGGGTCCTATAGACTAAGCTTTGACTACACAAACAATATTGCTAAGTATGAAGCACTCCTTATAGGTTTGAAGATTGTAGTTCAATATAAGATCAAGCACCTACAATTATACGGTGATTCCTAACTCATCATCAACTAGGTTAATGGCATCTAAGATACCAAGGATGAGAAGCTAATCTCATACAAGGCCATGACAAAAGACTTCAAGAAATCCTTTGATCATATATCTTTTGAGAAAGTCCATCAAGCCCAGAACAAGGAAGCAAATGCTATGGCCACTATGGGATCTCTGCTAGACATGCCTCCTGAAGTTAGACATTGTGAGTTCTTGGTCAAACAACTCATGGTTCCTACCTTCGAAGTCCAAATATCTAAATTTGTGTGTGAGATTGTTGGCCCCAATTCCCTGTGGTACTACAAAATATATTCCTATCTCAAAGACCAAACCATATCCCCTAGCCTATTGAAAAACCAAAAAGATCCCCTCATAAGACAAGTCTCTTGATACGTCTTATTACCAATACACTTTATAAAATAAATCTAGATGGTACACTCCTTCAATGTCTCAATTTGGAAGAATCACAATTGACATTATACAAGGCACACATAGGTATTTGTGGTTCTCATTCTAGTGGTTTAACCTTAGCTAAGAAACTTCTAAGGATTCGGTACTATTGGCCCACTATGGAGTTGAGGCCTGCAAATTCATCCAAAGGTGCAACAAGTACTGGATACATGGTAACCTCATCCATGCACCAACTCAGGAGCTTCATCCACTTACTTCACCATGGCCATTCTCATAATGGGGGCTCAATCTTGTGGGAAAGATCCACCCACTATCCAGTAATGGTCATGAGTATATTATTACAGCCACTGATAATTTCATGAAGTGCATTGAATCAATTTTGATGACCTATATAACAGGCAAGAAAATTTCCAAGTTTATCCCAAACTATATCATTAGTCGGTATGGAGTACCACAAGTTATTGTCACTAATAATGGTGCTCCATTAAATAATAAACATGTTGATAAACTTTGTGAAAAGTTCCACATCTAGCATTGTTATTCATCATGCTACTATCTAGAGAGTAACGACCAAGCTGGGGCATCAAATAAAATCATCCTAAAAATTCTTAAAAAGATAGTCAATGATGTTAGCCAAGACTAGCACATCTAATTAAATCCCACCCTATGGGCATATCGCACCAACTTTTGTACACCCACTAGAGCCACTCCATATTCACTTGTCTACAGTACCAAGGCTATCTTTCCAATTGAGGTTGTTTTTTCTTCATTATGAGTATCCCTAACCAATGTCATATTAGATGAGGAATACCATGTGTATCAACTTCAGGAGCTATAATTACTAGATGAGAAAATAAAAAATGTCATAAACAACTTACAAGCATATCAATAGTGTCTTTGTAGGAACTACAACAAGAAAGTCAGAGTCTAATTCTTTGAGGTTGGAGATTTGGTACTAATGGAAAACCAGAAGAATCAGGTTGAAAGAGAAAAACCAAGTAAGTTTGAACCTAACTAGTTGGGCCCCTATATCATTACACGAGTCTATGGAACTGGAGCATATCAATTGTCTACACTAGAGGGCCAGTCTCTATCAGACCCCATCAATAACTTGTATTTGTGAAATTTTTACGCATAACTCTCGAAGTAGGCTAATTTAAAAAATACAAAAAAGAAAAAAAATGATTACCTTGATGAAAACCTGGCAAATAGGTATCTTGTGTGACAAAAGAAAGAAATTATGAGAAATAATTCATCCTACGGTGAAAACCACTTCGGTGTTAGTTGGGGCAAGTACCATGGTAAAAATCAAGCAATTTGGCACCATGCGTAGAGTTCATGGCTCCATTATCTATCATTATTCCAATCTAATTTCCATTTTTATTTCAAAATCCATAGTAAAACTTTGTCACCCATTCGTGGCTTGATATTTGTTGGTTATCCTTGTTAGTCACACTCTGTGTCCTACACTTTTCATTACAAATGCAAGATTCCAAGATAATAATAATGTGTTATGTGTTTATTATTTCATTTAATGTTGAGATGAAATCTAATTGGTTCACATCTCTAATATTAATATTGAGGCTTTCTTGGCTCTTTTTATGACTATTTTGTAATTTCATCTTTTATATATATATGGGGTTTACCTCTTTGCCTGAAAAAAATTGTTTTATTTTATTAAAGGCTTAGTTATGTATATTCGTATAATTTAAATTAGAAATATTTAATTTTCTAACTATTGGACTTATTGTAGTGATTTTGGTAGTTCTTAAAGATTTTAAAATTGGATTATTCAATTATTATTTATTTTAGTAAATGTTTAGGTTTTTGTATGCTTAGATGGTTTATTTAAAAGAAAAATGGTGAGCCAAAAGAATAAGATTTTCATTCTAATGTAAATATACTACCTACCTTTTATAGAACTACAAATTTTATAACCATAAGCTACTAACACAATCAAATTTTTTAGAATAGACCTATAATTGGTTAATTTTACTTTATTTATGTAACACTAAATATATGTTCTTTAAAAGGGGGAGTTCCCTAATTATAAGTATTTTTTCAGCTAAAAATTTAATTAGTTGTAAATAGATTAAATACATTTATTAAATTTGGGCTTTGAATGAGTTAAAAAGAGTAGAACCCTTAAGTGATATCCTCTTTACAATCTTAGAATGTGTAATTTATGTTGGTATTTTGTATTGAAAACTATTTTGAAGAAAGTTAAGTTATAAGAAGTTGGATTGAATGTTAAATAATTTATAAGTCGTAAATAATTATCGATTTGAAGTCAAGAGTAATTATTTCTCATGTAGTAAGGATCTTTTTTTTGGATAGTGATATTGGTACAAAACAATGCCTAATCTATAAGTTTGAGAATTCTTGTGTACATGTTTTATAGTTAAACGACCATGTTATGTTAATAATGGTAATTGTTATCGACAATGAGTGCTCAATTTACCAATTGGATAATATTTTTTATTGAGTTATTATAGTATAGTTAAATATTATGTTATTAGTATTTTTGTAATCATGTTTATCTTTGTCACTTAGTCATGTTGTGTTATTATTGGTTGATAGACTAGCATTTTGTTAATTTTATTATTGCCAAATATATACAAGCTTTAGTAACACCAGTCATCAATGCAATTTTAAGCATCGAATAATTATCAAGCTAATTGTTTAATATTATTATTGTGATTGAAAATCATTGTTTAATATTATTATTGTGATTGAAAATCATTGGTATATAATTAATTTAAAAATTAAAGCATTTAAATATGGAGCATATTTCTTTTATGGATCAACTAACACCTTCGAACCCTATCTAGAAACTAGTCAAGTATCTAAGTTACTAGAATACACCCTTGTGCTTAAAGTAAAAAAGACATAGGAAAGAAAATGGGTAATTGATTTAACCATTAATCACTTGTGTTAAATGATAAATATGATAGTTCACACAATTTGAATAATTCTAAGGTGAGAGGATCCCTTCTAATTTAACTATTATGATCCATTGCTTGTAGAAGCTATCTTGATGGAAAATTGGTTATAAATTAACCCTATGATTTTGCCTCTGTTTTTCCTAAGTGGCTGACAACTAATGAGGAAAATATCTAGGGAATTAGACCCTAGAAAGGGTTGTGTACCCACTCATGCATACCTATAACACATAAAATAAAGAATTTATATTTAATTTGAATAATTAAGTTATTTATATCCTTGCTAAGATGAACTTGGTATGATATTATTCAAAATGAAAAGTTTAATTGTGATGTCTTTGTGCTTGACATAGGCAAGGCCATATGTGATGAACCCTCAAGGCATAGGTCCATCCCTTATGTCAATTTACTTCTAAAATTTTATAGTGAATTACCCATCCTTCATGTATTATGGGCTTTTTGGCCCTCTTTATGAATCTAGTTCTAAAGGACCCCTTCATTAATCCAGCTAGAGTACAAATAAGGATATTCTTAATGATCATGTATCTAATATATAATTTACTAAGTATATTATATAGATCTAGACATGTAGACACCTTGCAAACCTGCAAGTATTGGGGGTAAGGTGTATATTTCTCAATGGGAAGTAAAAGAAACTTGAGTGATAAGGAGGTATATCATGTTTAGTCATTAGAATTAATAATTTATTGTTTTAAAATTTAATCGTCAATGAAATGGCTTCTAATTAAAATGATATTGTCACTTGTGAATTTAGATAAATATCTTTTTTTATATTAATCAATAGCAAAACAAGGGTGTTTTCCCTTACAAAACTACAACCTGAAGGCGTAAAAACCAACAACATGCTAACAATAGAAACACATCAAAAACTATCTAGAGAACAACCACTACTAAGCAACCACATATGAATTAGTCAAACATATTATGTACAACTAGCTTATCATCATAATACAAATAATAACAATATTCAAGAATCTCCTACTTATAAAAATAGCACAATTTAAATTACTACTAAAAAGGATAATATTCTTCCTCGACTTAGAATCTAGGTTAAAAAACCACATAAAAAGAAATTATTTTTAGAAACCCTAGAGGGGTAGAAAGTGGTTAGAACCATAGCCATCCATGAATTAAACATTGCAGGGAGATTTGATATTACAACCCAATTGGTTCAACACATGGTGTAAGTCATCTGTAAGAAACTTGAATAAATCCTTGTAGTCACCTTCATCTTCTCCATCAACACCAAGAACCTTTGTTATAGAAAACACAAGGAAGTAGAAGAATTGTGCATAACCCAAAGCTTGAACCTAGATATACTCCCCATATTTCTTTCAATCTTGAGCATTTTGGTTTTCAAATTTCCCACCTCACTCTTTAGATTAGCCAACTCCAAAGCAATATTTTGATAAGCTACACAAACCAAATTACAATTGGTATGGTTGGCATTTTCTTCTTTAGGCATCATTTCCCTAGTAAGGTTGATCAGCTCCTCCTTCATGCTATCTAATATATGGGTGGAACTATTGGTAGAAAACTTATTAGAACTACCAAAAGTATCAACTTCAACAACATCACATCCATTAGCTTCCCCTTCTCATCTTTCTCCTTGGTCTTCCCACTCCCCTATTCAACATCCTCCTCCTCTAAATCATAATCAACATGTAGTTATTTTCCCTTTCCTTGATAACCTGATAGTCAATCTATTAGACCTATGGGGGTTATTGTGTTCCTTGACAACATCATCTTCCTCCTTGTTGACAACCTCCTTAATAGAAAGTTTGGATTTCATGGTGGGGGGAGGGATTTTTCCCTTTTATTTTGGTGGTGGCATGTTTGGGTACTTTTCTTTTTAGCCCTTTGGTTTTTGGGATGGGGACATCAAGATTCAATGCTTTGGGAGTACTAGGTCAGGAGGCAATCTTAAGGTCTCCTAGGTGGCAAATACATTTTTTTCTTACTAGGCCCTGACACATAAAAATGTTAGTAGGTGGGGGTGATTACGAAATGGGGGCCTCATAGACCATAATGGGTTTAGGGGGGCATAGTTATAAATGAAGGTTGTAAAGCCTAAAAAGAAAACCTTGGTGCAAAGGGATGTATTTCTCACCCTGAGTTTGAGGATTATCCTTCACATCCAAAATAGATCTTTCAAGAGAATTAGTAGAACGACTAAAAAGGAGATACTTTCATGATTTTTAAAGTGGTTAAGGAGGGGCATGTGATAATAGTAGTAGTAGACTTTAAAATGACCTTCAAGAGTGAAAATTTTCATAATCATGAGACAAACATGATCCCAAGGTGGTTGCAGTTGTTCCCTTTCATATTGACTAGAGCTTTTCCTCCCTTGAAAAATGCATTAAAGCTACCATTGCCCCACTCATCTAGTATTATTTCATTTTATACCTTTAGAGAATAACCTAGTAGTATTAGTAATCACCTCCTCAATAATTTTGAAAGAGATGCCCCCAACAATGACTCTCTTATCCTCCTAAGAGTTGGTGGATTGAGAAAATAAACCCTTATAAAACCCATTGATGAATTCAATATTTGCACAAACCCCCCTTCCCTAAATATATGCCAAACAATGGGGTCATTTTCAAAAAATTTTGACTTAATAGGATCTATGCAGACACGATCCATACCCATTCTTGTAGTAGAATGAGTCACTCTAAGGAAAAAATTGCAACCCTTGATATGGTTAGAGAAAAATTCCATTATAACCGAGTGATTTAAAAGAGAAATAAGGGCATGCCTACCTAGTTGGCTATAATCATTAAACCATCCTCCCCCAACTGTAAATAAATTTATTTTTATCATAGAGTACAAGGAGTATTCTCCTTTATAAGGGAGGCAATAATAAATCTATAACTATGTATGATCAAAACATGATGTCATCTCACCGTTATAGGGCCCACCCTAGGGTTTGTGTAATTTTCATAATTCTTCAAAGGCCACCTAGACTGATTATTACATCTTAGGGGAACTTTACTATCACATTAATCAAGGATAGTCCATATCCCTAGACCCTCATGCCACCTCATTGAGTTCATATTCAAAATCAAAATAGTACTTCCAACCAAAATCTCCCACTTTGAACCATCATGAATGGAGTTGTGATAAGACATAGCCTAACACTATGAAATACATAGTAGGAACCCCCATGACTATACTAAATTGTCTCTCCTCATCTCTATTAGAAGTTGGGATCTCTCTCCTTATAAGAGTTTAGATATCAACTAGAAGGGAACTCCTCTTTCTCCAACACCTCATTCCCTCCAAGTTGAAACTTATTGTAGCCAGAGAATCCACTGTCACATAAAATTCCTTGTAAACATTATTAATGTCAAATGAGTCAAATCCTAAAAGAATTCTTCATATATCTCTAATAATTCTATAAATTGACCAACTGATCTAAGATAGCCCTCTAACAACATCAATAATGAGATTTGAGTCCCCTTTTATAGATAAAGCTTTAACTTCCAATTGATAGTGTAATATTGAGTCCTTGAAATGTAATTCTACAATTTGCCACTATAAGCTATCACTAAGCTTCCATCATCCATTCTAATCAATTCCCCAACAACAACATCACCCTGAATTTTCTTTATCATCCCATTGAAATTAAGATTGAACCAACCTAGTCTAGGGGGGGTCATTCGGTGTTCCTCCTTTTCATTCTTTTGGAAACTTATTAAAAGTTTATTTTTAAATAAAATAATTGTAATTTATTAAAGCTTTTTGTTGAATTATTATGTTTTATTGGGTACAATTTAGTATGGATTTTTAGGCATTACACATTCACGAGAATCAATGTATGAATATTTGGATGTTTAGGATATGTGTTGCATCAGATCCCTTCATGCCTTTTGAATTTAGAATACTTTACCCTTCTTGGAATATTGAGCTTCTCTAGTTGGGAGAGAATCAAGGAAGAATTATCTTCATGGATGGGTGGAAATGAATCTTTATGATGCTCCTTCTCTCTCCCATGGCTCAAGTGTCTACTTCATTCCTCTCCAACCTTTCAAGGTTTGAGCATAGCGATTTTTGTATTTGAAATATATCAAATTCTATTGTAAGTTGTTAATATGCAAATTAAAATTTTATCTATGATAATATACATAATGTATGTAAGGAACTAGCATGGTGAAAGCATTTGATAAGTTGAAAATTTTATCTATTTGTACTAGTTTTCATTGATGTGATAACTCATTTAATTTTTTTGGTTGATTATAGTCAAGTATGAATATGGTGTTTTCCAATACAATCTATTACAATAATTAGTATTTTGACTAATGTATTAGTGAAATTAAAAAAAAAGTCTCATTTATTTATCATTTTGTTATGTTATTATATTGTTAGAAAAAGGTGGTCCTTTTAAAAAGGTAAAGTGAAGTAGAAACTCACCCATCAAGATTTTGAATTTTTTCTTAATGTTATTGATTTTATCCCTATGAAGATGCTACATACTAGCACTTGCACCCCAATGATGTGCAGTGGTTACACCGATAGTAAAATATATTTGTAATAATGACATCTCTCTCTCTCTCTATCTCTCTCTCTCTCTCTCTCCCATATTTTGCCCTCCCTATTTCTATCTCTATCAATCTTTTCACCTCTCCATCTCTCTTCTCTCTTTCTATTATTTATCTTACCTACTCTCCCCCCTCTCTCTACCCCTCTCTCTCCTTATCTCTCCCTATATCTCCCTATCCCTCTAACTATTATTTCCTATATGAAATGGACAACGCAACTTTTTAAAATTTTAATAATTAATTATACATCATGTCTACATCTCATTAGAAAAGGAGGGCCCACCCACCCCTCAAACAATAAGAAATTACTTGTCTTTAAATCTACATATAATAATGTTAAATATAAATATTCATAAAAATTAATTATAATTATGATTAATAATTAAAAAAATATTATAAGTAATCTATTATATTCTTGATATCTTTTAATATTTTTTACTAAATATACTAAGATATTTATGGATTGAAACCTTATATTCAAAGACTTAAAAAAATGAGAGTGAATTTTTTAAGTCAAAATAAAATAAATATATTTTTTGTAATATATTTAAAAAATTCATAGTGCTTGAAAGTGAATCGGAGAGTTTTATGATTTTATATATGCAATAAAACATTTCCTATCAAACATATATGACTTTCTACAATAGTACCCACCTATATTTATCTATATCATACAATTATATTCATTATTTATCAAATTTAAGTAAATTTTATTGGAAAATAATTTTATACAAAATTAAATATATTTAAATTGAGTAAAAGTTGTTATAAAATTATATAATATTATATATGTTTGATTATGATAATTCCTAATTTTATTCTTCTCAAAGGGGATAAGATATTATATGATATAAATTAAAGGAGCTTCACACTATTGTCTCCTATTCTCCACTCATATCAAAACTTCTCTCCACTTCCACTTTGCATGTTCCTTCAATAGAGTAGAATGATTCCTTTTTCATTTCCAAAGGTTTGATATTGATATTGATATATGAAATGTTGTGTAAAGATGCCTATCAATACACATCTACCCTCTCCAATCAAAACATTACATATATTGTTGCCCAAAAATATATAATAATTCAATCAATGTTTTTTAATGGAATGTTATCAATATTTTGTATGCACGTTATGAGTTTATATTTTGTGCAACCAATTTGAAAATAATATTTAAAATATAAATTATGATACTCACTTTGTAAATGATCATTCAAGAAATCAAATTCAAACCTAAAATAAAAAGGAGAGATAAAAGTTTAAAGGAATTTATTTTTTCAAGAAACCATTAGGCACCTTTTTTAGTTTAATCCTAAATAAGAAGTGACAAATAATTGGATACATGACTTTTTAAAGGCCTTTATGTCCAATATTTTGGCACATGATCCTTCTAGGATATTGGACCATAATCCCAATTAAATATACATATATGTACCCTAATTTTGGATTAGAAATCCTATTTAGATTTTAAAATATTGGATTTTTCTCTTTTTCTAGGTCTAATGTTGATATTAGTTTTTTCATGTATTATATGAAATCTTTTATTAAAATGCAAATGCAAATGTAAATAGAAATACAAGTGAAAGTTTCACTTGAAGTGGTCACCTACAAGTGTTTCTTGATTGCTAGGGTAATGCACTTTATATGATTGGTAGATTTTGACCAATCTCTAACTTTACCATGGTATAATCCCCTTCTAGAGAATATTTTATGTGATAAAGGTCATAAAGCTTGTGTATCGTCCTAAATTGTAAGCACTCAATTAATGTACAATTTTTGGATTTATTTAGCACCTACCTTAGTGCATTTTCATTGTAGGACTTCATATCGCACTTAATGAACACCTAAATTCAAATATGGGTCCTCTATCATTTCAATATTGTTTGAAATCGAGGTAGGATCTTATTTCTAAGTGTGGTCCTCTTTCTTTCCTCTAATCACATAATTCATTTCATCACCTAGGCCCTATGTTACCATTTGTGGCTTTCATGTTTTGCCCCAATCTCATAATAGACTATACTCTGTAATTTGGTATCCCTAATTTTTGGGACTTGTCATCCCGATATGAGCTCTAATTGGTTGGGACATAATGCATAATACATTATGTTATTAGTAACATAATGCCTAGGGTATTTTTTTGCCCGAGGATAAGGCCCAAATTTGGTTCAAGGTCCCATCTTGATGGTTTAGTGGATATACAGTCGACCTGCTTTTGTTTTAACCCTTGAGATGTTGTGAGAGGTATATAAACACCCCCATCTCTCCTCATTTTTGGCATCCATCCATTATCAAGCAACCATGACCAAGATTATCAAGCATCCATAACCATTGTCAAGCATCCACATTCATGATCAAGCAATCAAGTTCAAGTAATCAAGGCAATAATTAGCGTTCGAGATCTAGACTTCTTAAGCATTAAAGGTGTTCTTATCCATGGATCAAGATTATTTCCATATTTGAAGGTCTACTAAATGAGTTTTCTATCAAGGAAGGAGATACACCCATATCTACATATTTCTTCTTCTCAATAAAGCATTATAGCAAATTACAATATTCATCATATGAGGTTTTGTCTTTGATGATTTCCTTTTGGGTTTTTGTGTTAAGTCAGAGCTATTGCATCAACATATTTGATCTCATTTAAATAAGCATTTGCATTACCAAGGTATGACATATTCTTTTTTTTTTTTTTCAGATCTAGCCTCTGTTATATGACAACATGCTTTTATTTATTTCATTTCATTTCAAGGTTGATTTCAAATAGTGGTTTGACTGAGGCAATCCCCTCTATCCAACCTTCTTTATTATTATGTGTAGGTATAGGTAGCGCAATTGTTAGGACTTGATCTGACAAGTACATATTTTGTTGGGACGTTTACAATTGAAATTGTGCAAAAACCCTAGGAACAAAACACCCCAAGATTTTTTTTCTCGGGAAAAAAACCCCAAGGCATTTTTTCCTGACATATTACCTTCAAATTTGGTTTGTAGGTTAGTACATTTTTTAAGTTTCCATTTTAGGTCACTTCAAATTTTTGTCTATTTTTATCCTTCTGTATTTTCCTAAAAATGCCCAATTTTTCTTATTTTATTAATCTATCTTGTATCATTAGATTAATTCCCCAAATCTATTTCATTCGTAATCACAACAATTGAGGATCATTCCACTCACTTAGTGCTTAAGTCCTATTTGATCTTGTTGGGTCATCTTCCTCCTGATTGTACATTAGGAAAAAAAGGGGGTTACCATCCTATCCTCTTATATTTTCTTATTGTAAATTTTGGTGAATTCAATGCATGAAATTTCCATTCTGATTTTGGTGTTAGATCTCCCTTGTGCACTTGATCTAATACATTATGTCTTTAGGTATAATTTGGGTAATTTTCATCATGTAATTTACTAAGTTATATTGATGTGTGATAACCTATGCTATTACATTTATCCTTGCTTCTACTCATCAATCACATGGAGTGAATAAGACACCATTGCATATGAAGTTGTTTTTATTCCTTCATGGTATTCTTTCATATGGCATTATGAGACTTTCAAATATCTTTTTTTTTTTTTTCTTATAAGGCATATTTCAAGTCCTTTATCAATATTTCATGTGGTTTTCTCATTCAATTTTTTATGAAATGCGTGGAATATGTTGATTACATAAGGTTCTTTGTTGATGAGCCTAAAGATGACATTAGCATAAATCACCTTCATCATCCTCCTATGGTTCCTATTAATCATGAAGATAGAGATCTAGCTCCTAATGATCCCATTTTAGTGAGACCTAGATCCTCTCCTCCTCAACCTACCTTAATGGATAGTCTTAGGGAATCTAGTCTATGAACTTATTTATATTACCATAAATAATACTCCTTTTATCAAAGTATTATTCGTAATCCTGATGTTTAGCACTTTCTTGATGATTTATCTCCAAGAATAACATTAAGTAGACATGAAGATCTTGATAAACCTTCTTCATCTTCCCCGCCTAAAGAAAATGAGAATAGTGATAGGAATCGTAACATTTCCCTTCCTATTCCTCTTTATAACACACACTTCCATAAAGGTAAAGATGAATGTCCTTCACCCTCTATATTAAAAGCTAATTACAATGCAAGTTATAAAATTACTCAACAATGCTATAATGGACAAGGTCTTGGTATTAATGAGCAAGGTATAAAAACACCTATAGATCCTCCTACACAAGTTACTAGATGTGGTTTAGGATTTATACCTCAAACCACTATTGTTCCTTCTTTATCACAACATAAACCTCCTTTAGATATTATTTTACCAACATCATTGATTGTTACACCACCTTTTAATGACAATTTGGCTTTGGCTAAGAGAATATTTTGGAGAATTAAATATGATCCTAAGATATGCTTTCCTTTTAGACTTTTTCCAAAGATCCAAAGACCTATAAATGGTGAATTTTTATGTCTTTTTATCATATCAATAAACATTCTCTTGCTAATTGTATTGAACTTAGACAATTTGTTTAAGATTTAGTAGATAGATGACTAATTTTCTTAACAATGGAGCTTATGCTTTTTCTTGATATAAAAAACATACCTTAGCATCTCGCCTTCCTGTTATGTTGTTCTCCATCATGTAATATTGATAACTTACACCATTGAGGGCTTTTTATTTTGCATGGTGTTTGTTTTGAGGAACATAATAGGTCTGCTCTCCCGTTGCTTCACTTGGGGGGCAAGGTCTCCCTTTATCTCCTTCATTTCTCATGTCAAAGGATTCATTATCTCTTATTTGGTTAGATATTTTATACTACGATGTCCTTCCATACATGGACTTTTTTGTTAAGGATATTTCTCTTCAAGAGGTTGATATCCTTCTTTGCAATTCATTCCTTGTTTAGAAGCATCCATCTCTTGTAATTTATTTTCCCACTAAGTTTGTATAATGTGGCATCATTTTCTCCTTCTCCTCTCATGAGACCTATTTTTCTCACTTTATTGGTTTGCATTATTTATAATACATTATTTGTCTCATGAGATTCTTTTTTTTCACAGAAGGATTCATCATCTTTGTTAACAATCTTTTTCATGCCTTATAGAGCATGTTTATTATAAATAATCATCCTCTTAGGGAGTGTATGGTTTTTCTTCCTTTCGAAAATATCCATTATCCCTTTGTTGGCTTGTTTCTTTTATAAGCATGATATTCTTTATTGCATAGATTTGTTTATCTTACAATAGGATCTTCTCCTTTTCAAGAGATTTACATCCTTGTTCACAACTTGTTTTTGCTTGCAAGTGCATGTCAATTATAAAAGATCTATTGCTTTGGATTTGTAATGTGTAATTCTCTCCCTTGTCTTCACCCTTGGGGAGCAAGGTCTCATTTTCTTTTTTCCTCTAAGGATCTACTTTTCTTAGTATAGTGACATTTGTTTATCATGTGACATTTTTTTCTTATAAGGAATTTCTCATTTTGATTTGGGATTCTCTGTTATGCAAGAGATGTGTATCCTTAATTATAATCTCTTACTTATTTATGAAAATATGTTCATCCTAAACAAATACCCTTACTTGGGGGGCTTAAAGTGTATCATCCTTCATCAGGAATCCCTTTTTCACCTAGCAATAGGGGGGTTAAAATGGGTTCATTTTTGTTCTCCCCCTTGTCTTGAAGATATTATCTTTGTTTAAGAACTCCTCTTGAAGGTATATGTCTTTTAGCCAAGGTATCTTCCTCTCAGGGGTCTCTTCTCACTTGCAGATATTCTTTCACAATTATCTTTTCCTTGGCTAACAAGAGTCTTCCCTCTTTGATAAGGTTACAAGTATACATTGGTGTTTTAAGGATATCTCCTTGTTGTTGTAAATAGGTATCCTTGTTCTCTTTTCATTATGAATCCACCATAGTCCACGTTTCCATCATAAGGAGGGGGGCATATATATAGCCTCCCTTGTATATCATGTTGATTTTGTTGGTTCTTTGACTCGCCACTTATTTTATGGATCCATATGGAGGCTATGCTTTACATAAGGCTAATCCTTGTAAGCCACCCCATGCACAATTTTTTTGTAAGTCACTCTATACACAATTTTTTTGTAAGCCACCCCATGTGTAAAATTTTCAAAGCTACCCCATGCACAAAGTTTTCAAAGCTACCCTATGTGCAAAATGTTAAAGCCGAAGCCACCCTGTGCACAAATTTTTCCAAGGTAGAATTGACTAGAATCTCATAGCTTGCTATACCATCAATCCTCATTCTCTCTCTTTGGAATGAGTCAAACTAGCATAATACAACTTCCTATCCTTTCTACTATTCATTCTCTTCTTCTCCCATGGATCACCTAGCACAACACAACTTGCTAGATTGTTGGGTTCATGGTTTCTCTCTCCCATTCCCATGCTCTCATAGCTTTTCTAATGGGTTAGATGATGAGGTTTTGTTCATCCTTAGTGTATTATCTTTCCCTTTCCATGTGATCACTTGTTGTCTTACAATAGGTTTCTGAACATGATACTAGTGGATGGGACATTTCCAATTTAGGTATCTTCCACTAGTTGATTTGGGGTTTTGTTTTTAGTAATAACCACTTTTTGTTTGTGTCTTTCATCTTTTTTTGTCTTTTGTTTTTGGTTCTTTTCCCTTGTTCATGGTTATCTAAGTTGAGACCCTTCATTTAGGGGCTCACGTCCTTGGACTTAGTGTGTCTTATCTTTTCGTAATTTTCCCATGAATCATTTCTTTCTCTTCCTCTCTTCTTCTCTCTCATATCATTTATTGTGAGCATGAGGTTGTCTCATACTTCCGCTAAAGTGGACACTAAATGTACCATCCTAAATTGTAAGCACTCAATTAGTGTATAATTTATAGAATTATTTAGCACCAACCTTGGTGTATTTTTATAGTAGGACTTCATATGACACTTAATAGATAACTAAATTCAATTATGGATCCTCTATCATTCCAATCTTGTTCAAAATCAAGGTAGTACTACCTTATTTATAAGTTTTCTCCTCTTTCTTTCCTCCAATCACATAATTCATTTCATCAACTAGGCCCTATATTACCATTTGTGGCCTTCATGTTATACTCAAATCTCAGAACTGATCATACTTTGTAATCTGTCATCCCTTGATTGTCTTAGACTTGTGGTCCTGATCTAAACTCTGATTGGCTAAAATAGAATGCCTAGGGCATTGTTTTCTTGGGAACATAATGCCTAGGTCATTTTTGTTCCCTAAGGATTAGGTCCAAATTTGGTCCAAGGTCCTGTCCTAGTGGTTTAGTGGATCTACAGTTGGTTTGCTTATGTTTTAACCCTTGAGATATTGCGAGAGGTATATATAAACACCCCATCTCTCCTCATTTTGGGCATCCATCCATTATCACACAACCACGAGGTCAAGATTATCAAGCATCCATAACTATTGTCAAGCATTCACATTCATGATCAAGCAACCAAGCTCAAACAATCAAGGAAAGCATTATCATTCAAGATTTAGACTTCTTCTCAAGAATTCAAGGTGTTCTTCTCCATAGATCAAGCTTATTTTCCTCTTTTAAGGTCTGGAAAATGAGCTTTCTATCAATGAAGGAGATACACCCACATCTACATCTTCTTTCTTCTTTTCAATCAAGCATTATGGCAAATTACAATATTTATCATATGAGGTTTTGTTTTTCATGATTTCCTTTTGAGTTTTCATGTTAAGTCAAAGCTATTGCATCAACATATTTGATCACATTTAAAAAATAATATGCATTACCAAGGTATGACATATTCTATTTTTTAGATCTATCCCTTGTTTATACGACAACACACTTTCATTTCTTTCATTTCATTTCGAGGTTGATTCAAAATATGGGTTTGACTGAGGCAAACCCCTCTATCCAACCTTCTTCCTCATTTTTTTGTATGAATGTACAAGTAGTGCAACTATAAAGATTTGATCTAATAAGTATATGTTATGTTGAGAGGTGTGCAACTAAAACTATGAAAAAAACCTAAGAACAAAACACCCTAGGATTTTTGTTTCCAGGAACAAAACACCCAAGGCATTTTTGTTCCCAAAAAATCACCTTTAGTTTTGGTTCAGTGGCTAGTATAGTTTCCAAGTTTTCATTTCAAGTCACTGCAAATTTCTATCTATTTATGTCAATCTGTATTTTCCCAAAACTGCTTAATTTTGCTTATTTTATTTGATGCAGGAGGATCTTGGGTTCGTGGAAATATTGCATCAACCCAAAAAAGTTCCTTTTTTATGTTTGTTCTTATTTATTAGTTGGAGAGACTATGTTGGTCAATTGTCATTTGTTCAAGATAACATGTGCAATTGTAAAGTCGTATTCTAGACCTATCTAGGATCATCTTCCCATGATCAAACGTCTAGTTGTTCATGGTTGTTCGAGATTTGATCCATTTTCTATACATGGATAACATGTTTGTTGCTTGCTTAGACCTATTTGGAGATTTGATGTGTGGTCATTGATCTTTGGCTTTCGACTATTGTGATCATAGCATGTGATTTGTGGATCTCCTATGAATCATTTCCTATGATTGTGCATCTTGTTGTTTCCTTTCTTAGATCTTTGACTCATTTTGGTTAGTCCTATTTTTTTTGTACATGTTTCCTTCTTGGGGAATGTAATTATCTCTTGGTCGACCTATAGAGGCACTACCTATATTTAATAAATGGATGTATCTTGAGTGGGAGTGGTAGTTGGTTCATGGAACCTAGATCTGAGACTTTACCAGATCAGAATTAGGATTGAGTTTCATTTCATTGTATATGGCCGTAACTGGGAATGTGTGACAACCTGACATGTATATTGTTTGATCTCTGAAGGAATATATTGGATTGTGCATTATCTCTCTACTTTTGAGTTGTTGCTTCCCTATGTTACTCTTAGATGCAAGGTGGGGCATCTCCTTTGGGGATTCTCTTACCTTGGCACTATGCCATTATTCATCTATCTTGTATCATTAGATTAATTACTCAAAACCATTTCATTTTTAATCAAAACAATGGAGGATCATTGCAGTCACTTAGAACTTAATACCTACTTGAAGCTATTAGGTCATCTTCCTCCTGATTGTCCATTAGAAAAATAAAGGGGGTACCATCCTATCCTCTTCCCTTTTCTTATTGTATAGCTTGCAAGCCAATTCTTATGCTTATTAGTGTAATAAGGTGTAAATGTTGTATACCGTGCATTATTTGGCTATGGAGATATCCACCCAAGATTTAGGAGCTTCAAATAAATCACAAGAGAGACCCAAAACAAGAGAATAATCATATTCTTCTAAAGGATGCAAACATGTAGCATGTATACATAAAAAAGATTAATTATGATGTTCAATCAAGATTACAATGAGAAATTAATGATATAAGCTAAGGTGAGACATAAGATAACATGAGATTATGACACATGTCTTAATACTATGACATGAGACTTAAGGTGATAATATCCTAAGAATGTTTTAAGTAAACTAGTGTAAATAGGACCTAATATGGAAACTATTTGGGTGATAGACCCTATTAACATCATCAACCCCTTAAGTACAACTTATAGTGAATGAGAAATCGTATAAGGGTACAATGATGCCAATATGGGAATGGATATGAAGCCATGCTTTGAAACCCATGTAAAATTGAATTTGTCAAAATAAGAAAAGGAGAAAAACCTATATGGAAAATCCCCTCCCAAGATAAATAAAATATATAATACTATGTAAAAGATTGAAAAGGATAAAACCACATGCAAGGAAAAATTATCCTCATAAGAGAGAAAGAAAGAGACTAGGAAACCCACATGTCAAATTGTAATTTCTTGATTGAACATTGAAAATGGTTGAAAACTATTGAATAACCTCCCCCCATATTGAAAGGAATATAAGGGGAGAAAGATCAAGAAATTTAAAGTCTTTGAATTCTAATCAAAAGTCACCATGTTGGTGCTATAATGAAATCAAGTGTTCCAAGACACATTCATGAAGGCTACAATCTAAAACCTTGTGGAAATACATGCAAAACATAATCCAAAGATGTAGATTACTTCTCCAAATATTGCTCAAGGTTCTCTTAGCTAGTTCCAAACAATGATCAATGATCATGTAGAGAAAAAACAAATGGTTTCATGATATTATAATAAGATGATGCAACTCCACTAGAGTTAACATAAAATAAGATATTTAAATCCTTAATAGATTCCTCTAAGTCTCCAAGATTGAACTTACAGAGCAAACCTAAAATATTTGTCAAGTACTCATCTCGAGTAGATGTATCTAGAAGATGATGAATTCCCTATTACATTAAATAATTAGAATTCATGGATGTAGCAATACTAGTATCATCAAAACTAATATTTCATGGACAATATGCAATATTAACACTTGTCTCTAGAACCTTAGTTGATGATAGAACCCCAATATTCAAATGAACATATTATTTATCCATATTATATCTCCTAAAAGGTGTCAATAATGGATTATTGACTATGTAAATTAGTTGAAGGAACAATATGAAAAAAAAAAATGATAAGGTGTATGCTCAAGATTGTTAATTTACCTCCCCAACTACACCAATATCTCAACTTTGTAAATCTTGAACAACCATATAGTTCAATTCGAGCTCAACACTTTTCCCTACCCTGCCATGTGTATCTAATAGTTAGAAAGAATATTAGTTGACCATGAAGGCATACAAAAAATATCATTAAATAATCCCTCATACATCAATAGATCATTCCCATAAATACACATATATTTTTAGCCATCAAGATGTGTAGTGATGAACAAGTATGAGAGAAGAGAACACACTTTTTGATGAAGCCATATGATATGAAGCTTTATAATTAAGTATCCAAGTCCTTGAATTGCAATCTATAATTGTAGAAAATGGTTACAACTTTTTAATATTTGAACTTGAAGGAGAAGAAGAAGATGAACCCCTAACATAATTGAAGGCTAATTGATGCAGTTCTTAAAAAGATGCTCCAAGATCCATAAACCCATTTTGAATAACATTGATATTAATCATGCCTTGATTTCTTACAATATGTGTACTTGAACTTCTCATTCTTAGATAATACCCTTTTCAACGAACAATATTTAGAATCCTTATGTGGCTTATTCTTTTCCTTTTTTTGTTTATTTTTAGGAATCCTTGATACTTTATTTACCTTAGGCTTAGTATCCACCAATGCTAGTGGTTTAAAATGCTAGAAAAATGGCGTCTCAACCTCATGATCATAAAAATGTTATTGTTGATATTTGAGCATGGGGGTTACAAGGAGTGATACCTCTCTTGCGGGGTTTGAGAGGGATGACCCTTAGTGTGGATTTTGGGGCTTGCACACCCCAATGGTGGTACAAGGGCAACACCCAAAAGCTAGATTTTTTGTATAATTTATCATTGCACATCTTGACCATTTATCATTAGGTCATATATTTGATGCAAGAGATTATGTTGGATTTGTTTTACCTGGAAGGCAACCCTATTTATGAGGGCATTGTACTATGACTAGGTATAGTGATGTATTATGAGAGTTTGATAGTCGTTGATATACCTCTGAATATTTGATGGTGATAGTCATGTGAGAAGCTTTCTCTACAAGTATATTGTAATTTGTTTTCTCTTGAAAGGGTTTTCCCTCTATAAATCACTATATTGTAGTACGGATGTTATTTGTTTTAGTTTGTGTTAAGTTTTGTAACAATTGTAAAAAACTATTTTATTTTCATGGCCATCCTCACAAGGTTAGTGTAAGAAGTTCTTTTGCTACCTTAACTTCTTTTCAATAAAAAACTTAACATGACCTGTTTCAATTAGTTTCATTTCCTCTTAGATTACAAGAAGGATCAACATATGTAACTCCCATAAATGGGCACTGTGAATGCCAAAATAAATACTAAATGCCTGGGCCCAATATTAGATAATACATTTAAAACCTATTGTAAATTCTCCTTATTATTATTGCAATCCTTAAACTATTTTCTTTATTTATTATTTTTGGAGATATAGTCTTGGATGTGGTAAGAACCCTTAGGAACAATATTCATCAAATTATTATCAATTTTATATCCCCTAATCTTGTCAAATTTACAAGATACAATTTTCAAGAGTCTACCAAGCCTCTTTAGGTGATTTGTGTGCTTTAAGTTGAAATTGTAAATTAAAAAGAGACCAATGAACAAATGTAACAAATATTTTTCTCAAATTTAATCTCCTATATTGTCTTTGCATTAACAATAGCGGGTTTAAAAAGAGTTCTTTAGTATCTTATACAATTGTTTCCCATTAGATGATTAGCTATTGATTGTTTCAATGAGGCATAATTATATGGAGTTAGGAGTTCATTTTGAGCTTTTCCCATTGCAAGAACACACATGGAATAAATGAAAGCAATCAACCACCACTATGTTACCTACAAAATTAACTCGATTTAATATCTCCCTATTACTATGTGATCTACCACTTCATACTTAGTGCAATTACTAGTGTAATTTCCCAAATCAATGAATTGATCTTGATCTTAGTATATTGTAGATGCCAAATTTGACCATAGAAATTAAAGTATAATTTTTGATATATTGAGATCAATTTGATTACACCACTATGAAGTAAACAAAAAGTTATACGCTTCCAAAAAATTCACACTGAAAATGTTATTAATAAGTTTGAACAAAGTGCTATAAGCTTCCTAAATGAGAACTACTTAGTAAGACCTATGAGAATATGCAATTAAAAAAAATGGAAGCCACATTTAAAAATTATCTCCATCACTATAAAAATTTCAAAATCCTACCTAATTTTTTTAAAAAACATGCAAATAAGAGACTTTTTGATTGAGAATGAGGCCTCTAAAGATCAAGTACAAAAACAAAATACAAACTACAAAGGGGATAATTGGAAGAGATAAATAGGATGATATTAACAATTGAATTGAAAAAATATTCCCAAAGCGAATGAAGTTCTCCTACTTTTGAAAGCATTATTAGGAGTTCTAAAACCTACCCAAAAATTGAAAATCTCCATTTTTCTATGAAAACTATCTTCGTCCTTGTGGGAAATTGCTTACAAGCTTGTGAATTCACTTATGGTGACATCAAATTGTTTTGGTGAGAATTTCCTAGAAAATGTTGCACACACTGTTGCAACAAATATTGGGTCTCATGACACACATGTTGGTAAATGTGCTTGTGGGTATAGGGCATTGACATAAGTAGGTGTAGCTTGAAAGCTGAAAGTTGTAGGAAAGAATAAACTAGCAAATAAGTATAAAAATAATAGGGCTAAATAAATTCTTATGAGATTAGGGACAACAATGTCAAAATATGACATTAATCCTTGGTTCTCGGGCCTTCTAGATATGACGATAGGGTCATATTTGATCCAAAATACTCTAAAAATGTAAGTACCATCCAAATCTAACAACCGCATCTAAACTTTAAACCTTTCCAGATCTTGCTTTCAATCTTCAATTTAGACAAAACAAAGGTTGAACAAACTTTCTTAAACACTTATAAACTCAACAATGAGACTAGATTTGCACCTTACATGTTCCACAATGAACCTTATAATACAAAGTCACAATGAAAAAATCCTCCAAAATCTAGTATTTCTATCAATTTTTTATAATTCTTTAGGTCATCATGCAATAAAGGAGAAAACCACCTCAACTTTTCAAGATCAACCAAGATTAGTAACCTATATCACTCAAATAGACAAACATGATACAATCTCACAAGCTTTGATGCCATATAAAACTATGTAGGTAATTAGCAATGCCCTTGGATGGTCGATGGTTTCCTTTCACCATTAAGTTTCAAGACAATTTATGAATTTTTGGTTGGCTAAATAGTAAAAAGTTTCTTTGATTTGCATAAACCATTTCTCTCACTAAGACAACTAATCAACCTCTCAAGGATGTACAGGACGAATAAACAAATGATGGTTGGTATCTTTAAAGACTACACACCCACATTGAATGACCAAGGTAAACTTGATATTTACAAACCAAATGAGAATGCATTCAAAAGCTCTCACTAGTTGATAACTTATTGTTACATTTTCTTGTTTGAATATTATATAAGACTATGCTTTGCATAAACTATAAGATGTATGTTTTTTCACCAGTTATTTTTTAATAATATTTTTAAAACTCTTTAAAATTTAATATAAATGTCTCCATTTTGTCATAAATATTTTTTGACATTAAGAAAAAATATACACAATTTTATCCCAAATATCTATATAGACCATGGAAAATCAATATAATCTATGGCACATAACACAAAGGGCTGTAAGTGATACCAAACTTTTTGGGTCAGCTCAGCCCGAATCCCCCCATGTGACCATACCAATGTGACCTGCAGGTGAACGTCAAAACGGCCTCACCAGTTGATGCGGTTTATGCCACGCATATGGTTGGTTTGAGCTTCGAATCCCGACCGCGCCATCCCGATCTGCAGCATAAATGCAGGTTTCCTTCGATCAATTCTTCAAGCTCCGATCGCGTTCTGAATTCTTTGGCGTTGCGGCCTTGGTTTGCAGAGCGTGAGAGGAGTTTGGCCTAAACTAGGTTAATTTTGGTTAGGGTTTCGAGAATGGTGGGGTTTGAAGAAATTTTGAGTTCAGAAGAGGAGGAAGTGGAGAAAGTAGGAGAAGCTCGCGTCTCCTGTTGTGGAGATGACGCTGACGACGAAGATGACCTGCTGGCGCAGTTTCTGGAGTCCGAGGTTCTCGCTGTAGACTCTGACCAGGTAACTTTACTAAACCTCAATTTCGTGAGAAAAAAATGTTAAAAAATCTTCTTCTTTTTTTCCTTACACCATCTTTTTATTAGTTTCTTTACTTAAGTTGGGCTGTTTTCTCGTCTTTTTTAATTAAAACTGGTAAATTTTACTTTTGAAGTAGCCTGCAGTTCAGTTGCTATGACATAACTATCTCCCCTGTCAAATTTACCTGTAACTCTCACCCGACCTTGTCCCATGGGCGCACCATATGAGAAGAGTTTATGCTGTATTTAACCTAATTTCACACACTTTATGAAGTCTCATAGGATTTTCATACGGTGGTCGTTGTAGAAGGCCCATCTCTTCCCTTAACTTTACCTTCTGGGGTTGGATAATAGATTTTTTTATGTGAAAACCTATGCCTCATAATCTTAGATTTCACAATACGTATCTCTTTAGTCAAGTTACCCTCGATGATTTGAAGCCATTCTCATCTGTTCAAGGGGACTCCATTCAATGAGTTGGATGTGGTATTTTGGCATTTTGCCATAAATGAACAAGGCCCGATGATTTTAATTGAGCTTATTCCACTTGACTAACAATTTCAGTTGAATTATACGTTGGGTTCAATTTTCACCTTAGGTTTGGACACTAGTTTATTCCTTACAACAGGCTATTTCTGGTTAGGGTTTTGATAGGTTGGCCCTAATGATAGGGTAAATTGCTTGTCAGGGCCTTAGGAGCCTTGTTTGTGGTTCTCACCATATATTTTCATTTTAGTTACTAGTGCTTCTGTGAATAAATGCAGATAACTTTTTCTTATTTAATGTTAACCATTTTTACTTTCATCTGTATGAATGCTTAAATCCACAGTTGCCTGGAGATGTGGGAAAGGTGTGCCATTCCTATCTGGGAATGGGCGTAAATGAATAAGGAAGGGTACAGCTCTATTATGTGCAAATATAATCCCCAGAACTACTTGTGATCATGGGGCCAGGGTCCTCATCCATATACCAAAGTTTCCTAGTGACTATGATTATTCCCTAAAAGTAAACTATGAAATGCTCATTTAAACCCTACATTTATATGCAACATGAATCATTCCATTCTTCTCTTCACTTGGTAAATTTTCCATGGAATGAAACTATCCGTGGATTTATTTCTTTATTCACACCATGCTCCAGTGTATATATTTAAGTCTTTTTCTATGGTTTGCATCTTATGAGAGTTCAGACTGCTTTTTAAATAAATAACAATGTATCTGCTATCCACAAAGTTGGCTTATTTATTGTGGTAGATATGTATATTGGATTGCTTTATAATAAAATAAAAATCTATACACAAATTTGGCTTAGTTATTCTTGTAGGTCTGTTTGGCAATTCGTGCACAAAAACTTGGAAACCAAAAGCACAAACAATATTTATGATTCTTTATTTCTTTTAAAAGCTATTGAATTATAAGGTTGTATGAGTGAAACTGAACATGTATTAAATCTGGATACCTTATTGAATTCAAGTCAGAGATTTTTATCATCCTAAGCTCTTCTAATGTCATTTTGTTACAAGTTTTGAAAGCAACTCTTTGCCTCTATTATTACTGGGTTGTTTTTCCTATTGGCATTTCTTTTTTGTTCTTAAACATTCTTTTCTGTTTGTTCCTTTAAACTCTAGAATTTTGAAACTCGTTAACAGAAGTAAACGTAAACAGTTTGTTTTTAATAAATATATGTTAGCAATCAGTAAGTTCTTTGGATTTTATGTTGATTGAAGATTCGGTTTTTCATTCTATCTTTTTCTAGGAAGATATGCCCTCAGTGCCTTCTAAAAGGCTCCGTGTGGAGGAAAATATCAAAAACAGCCCAGGAATGACACTACAGAAATGTTTTAATTCTGCCAGCGATGGGAATCAAATGCACGGTGAAAGTGAAATCATCACAAAACTAAGGCCAACTTTTCAAAGTCGAGTAGAAGGATGTGGAAATAATCAGGGTCCAAGAACTCAATCAAGCATAGAAAATGGTGTTTTCGGCAAGATACCCATAGAGCTATTTCAAAAGATTCTTAAATTTTTATCTTCAGAGGTAAGCATAGAGCTGCTCTAAAAATCTTGCTGACAGAAAGAATAATTGAAGTAATCAATATAAATAATGCACATTACATACAAATTTAAAATAAAGCTGCAAGTCATACTTGATGAGGGTCCTTAAATCTTTATCCAGTTTACCAACATTTAATATTGGTTTCAGGACCTTGTTACCTGTGCATTAGTTTGCCGCTTTTTAAACTCTGCGTCATCGGATGAATCTCTATGGCGTCGACTGTAAGTAATTTTAATATTTTTTCATTTGGGAATTGCTTAGTTTTTCTAATATCAATATGGTTGGCTTGGATGCCTCCCAACGCCCAGAAAAACGATTTTTTTAATAATTTTTGCCATTTAAAATGCATTTTAACATGTACAAATAACATTTTTTTATTCTATTTTTTTGCTCCTAAACCCTAAAACGGCCCTAAAAGAGGCCACACAGCAGTTGGAGATGATGAGAATGCGGATTTTCTGTCGCATCCGCGTCCAAATCCGCACCCGAATTGGCAACTTAGTATATATATGTATATATATTATACACACACACACATATACATATACATATACATACATACATACATTACATATGTGCTAGCATATAGATATAAATAAACATAGATATATCTATGTATATACTGATGTATGTATGTGTATAGACATATATGCATATACATATACATACACACACACACACACACACACATATATATAGAGAGAGAGAGATGTATGTGACGCGTATATACATATGTATGTGTATATATAGATATGACATAGATATACATATTACACATACATAGATATATTAAGTATATTTGTTTTATATATAAATATGTATCTATATCTAATATCTATATATCATATATATATGCGTGCATGTGTCTATCTGATATACCTACATGCATATTTATATATATTTGGCTTCAATTCCCACTCGGTACAGGGTTCAATTCACTGTGGGCATGTTCTGGGTTCTGCATCCTTTGTGTACAGGTATTGGTTTTGATTCAATGTGGTTATGTTTCTGCATTTGCAGCCCAGATTCGCCTGGGTATGGCATCCCAAATATGTACATGTACATAACTGGGCAAATCCAGGCTGCATGTGCGGAACCCAAAACATAGTAAACATGGTAATTACATTTTCTATTTCTTGGTGTCTTTGCCTGTTCATGTATTCCAGATGATACATATTTCAATGTTCATTGCACTGATGACTAACAATGGGCATTTGGCATCCCATATTTTACTGAGAGAAACTTTGCGCATCTTAATACTTAATCAAAGCTTTTACATTTTCCAGATATTGTATGCGCTGGGGATTGCCTTCACCAGCAAAATTGCAAGGAAAGCCACGTGCACGTGCATGGAAGCGACTATATATTGAGGTATTTGATAGGATTTTTCTGTAATTTAAGGCCAGAGTATGAGTGTGTTGTAATCTGCTTCGATAACAATGAAATTATGAATGCATGTACTTTTTTAGCTTAGATGCTGTTTGGTGATATGTACTGTCATTATATCTATTCAGGGACAGTATGAGGAACAACATGCAAAGTGTGCCCAAATTTCTTTCTCATCCCAGATCCTTATATTTTTCTTTATTTTTGAAAAAGAAAATTTCATAAATTGCAGTTGCACAAAACTGCATTCAGATATCCATTTTTTGCCAACAGTATTGTTTGTTTTTTTACATGTTATTTGCATAGTAATTTTCAGCACTAACATCCTCTTCTGATCCATTAAGGTAGCACACTGTAAATATGGATTTTAGAATTTCTCCCTTGACAGAGAGGCTTTTCTGTTAATGAAAGAAGAGAAAGTACCTTGTTTGATAAATGACACTAAAACTCATAGTATGACACTATGACCAGAACTATAAATTCACGTTTCTGCATCTGATGCATCAATTTTCATTCCTTGGAGCAGTCATTACATTTAGCTTTCTGCATGCTTAGTAATTTAGTACACTGCTGCAATCTAATAATTTTCTGTTTATACTTTTTGGCCTCAATTATTCCATGTGCTCTTGTTAATTAGCTAAAGTTGTGAGCAGTAGACATCTAATTAAGCCATTTGTGCAGCGTGATGAAGAAGATATGATTGAATTTGTTCGAAACACACCTGCTGAGTTTCGGGAGTATTACATTCAAATGCAGACTGCCAAGCGAAGCCAAGCTCCTCTTTCTTCACAGGTGACCAAAATTGCTGCAGTGTTTATTTGAGAATTCACTTATAAAAAACTTATATTTATTCTGCTATTCTTTGTGGTGTGATAGGTGAATGATGATATGCTTATTCTTGATACAACGGTGGCTGAACAAATAACTTATTTGAAACATAGTCGAGGTTTGCCTGATGAATTTACAGCAGAACATGCTTGCTCAGGAAGGACGTGCACCTACTCTCAAATTGGTGATTCCTTTTTATGTGAAAAAACTGGACGGGTGCATGGTATGGCATTTTCTGAATTGATCTTTTGTCAAGGAGCTTGTTATTCTTCTTCATTAGCGATAGGCTTGATGTTGGTACTCAAGTTAGTTGCTTGCACATGGTTCATAGTTTTTATTGATCAGTGTTCTAGTTGTTATGGAAGGAAGAGCTTAAACTGCTGGTGTGTTGGAGTCTATGCACCGGTTGATCACGGTGGGATCAGGTTTCACATGTGAACAACCATCGCATTGACTTCAATTTACCAGCTATTTATTGATGCTGGTTATGGGAGTGAATAGACCGGTTTTAGCTTTTAGAATTGATGTTATACCATTGTAAATTCATTTGATTGGTCATTGATGTCTTTTTTGGGGATGTCATTTCTTTTTCTGAACTTAGGGCTTGTATATATTTGCAGTATGTGATGATACGTGCCGAGAAATTGTTTTAGATCCATCAAGTGAACTTCTGGTTTGTACTATCTCTGGACGCTGTTTTGATAGATGGCTCTCACCATCAGAAGAAGAATTGGATCCAGTAAGGACCATATGAATTTTTTGTTGTCTGTTCTTGTGTCAGTGCACAATAACATATGTTTTCACCTTACTCCATGCAAAGGCTTTAAAATGGGTCAATCAGATCTCAGTATTGTTTCAATTAATAGGTTTTTATTGGCATTGTAGGGAGAGCAACCGGTGGATGCTAATGCAGCATTTGATGAAGCAGAGCCTTTCATGGGGTCAGGTCGCTTTGGTAAGTACCAAGAATTCATTCAATTTTTATTGATCCTAGCTTTGTGATAAGTAGTCATTTTTCATTTTTGGTTCACTTTTTATTTGTTTCATGCTTCATTTAATTTTAGTATTTTACATCTTGCTACTTCTGTGACGGCAGTAATCTTTACGTCAAAAGCAGTTATCTATGGCATCTGCTAGCATTTTGCTTCAATTTACATTGTTCGTAATCTCTAGAGATTGTTTTACAGTCACTGTCTGCTTCAAATTAGCTGTTACTGAAATCAGAAAATATTATATTACCATGAATCATTTCATCTGCGTTTTCTTAAAAATGCATTTTGTTTAGGGTAAATAATTAAATAAAAAATACTTTGCAAATGTCTTGCTATACTTCACCTAAACAGTTTCTTGCTGATCCTTTTGTATCAGGAAAAAATATTGCAATACACTTAAGTAGTGCACAATAAAAGAATGTTGGATTGAATAATGCACAACAGCATTGTGGTAACAATTCACTTGCTGATCAGATCTAGCATCTATAATCACCCATATCAGCATGTCTTTGCTCTCAATATTCTATATTCTAGACCTTGTTGCCTTTTGGGCTCTATCCATAGCTTAATAAAAATAGCCTATTGGGGGACTTTTCCCATCGACCAATTGCAATCCTTTAGCCAAGGGCTATGAAATTTACACAATCTTATGTGCATCTGTGCAACACGAGTTATCCAAAACAAGGTGTCCAATGATGATGCCATCTAAGTGATTGGCAAAGCTAGATTCAACCCAATCTGATACATACATTTCCTGTTCATCTTTTGTGCACATAAAGTCTACCATACACAGAAGTGAGCTGCAAATCTAGTCAACACTTGGTTGAGTGAACTTTCCCTTGAGAGAAGATCCTGTCTTGTTGATCTCCCCCTCTCTACCATAGATTTGTTCTGTAGAAGTTTGACATTGTCTTCTAGGGAAAATGTACCATGCATGAGCTCCAAAACAATGGAGGGCACATATTCATTAAAAGTTTGCCTACTGTCAATTAGTTAGTTGTATTATTCATATGATACATTGGATCATATATTATGGCCCAGCCTTAGTGACTACCTCATCAAACATAGATAAAAATGTGTGGATTGATTTTACTCTATCATATGCACCCAACAATTTGAGGTAGACTGTGCCTCCCATGGGAGCTACAAAAGAGTTGATCAATGTACAATTCTTTCTTTTTGTGTAGTCATCTACAACGTTATAATGCAACTTGTCCTTGTGATGTTCAACAAGCACCTCACAAATATCTTGCATGCCATTTAACATATCAATTTTAAGGCTCGCACATGATGGGGCTTTGAATCCAAGATCTTAAACAGTAATGACATTAATCATTGCTTGCTTATAAGGAGATTGTGCAATGTTGAACGGGATGCTAGATTAATATTATAAACTGGCTATTGCCTATTTAACCCACAGTTCAAAATATCATTATCGGCAACTTATCTCACGAGGGCAAAAAAATGATATCAGCAAATATCGGAGTCGGGAACTTAAAAAATTGCTTAAATTTAATTAGAAATGCATTTTTTTAGTAAAATTCAACAAGGAGATGCATCTAATGAGTCAGTAAATGAGTAAACAAACCAAACAAGCTGATTTAGATATATATAAATGCAAATAGGATACAAAATTGCATCCTCATGTGGAATGTTGATGGCTTGTAGCCATAGTCTCATAGTCTGAACTCTGAAGCAAACTAAAAGAGCAAATTCTCTTTGTAAAACTATAATTATCGCAGATATATCATCACTCTAGAAGGCTGCAAATGACCTTTCGCCAAACCCTTTCTCTCCTCTCCAAATCTGCTCTTCCAAACAAAAAAATGACTTTTTCCCTTTTGTTGGGCCGTCATAGTCAAATACCTGGGAGCGAGTGATAAGTTTTTTATTTATCGCGATAAAGATAAATTACACATTTCTCTGCAATATGTTGGCAACTTCTCTGCGATAAGTATCCGTGATAAGTTGACGTATTTTATCACCAAGCATAACTTATTGCGATAAGTTCATTTAACGCAGATATATAATTTGAACTATGATTTAACCCATGCCTAAACATTCTTTCTCCATTCCATGATCTTCAAAGATGGTTGGGCTCTAGCTGTGTTACAGGGCACCAAAAAAGAATTCACATTACCCCCACCTATGGTGAGGTTTTATGAAGGAGCAAGGCATGGTAGAAATATCAGCATGAGTTTGTGCTAAAAGTTACTCATTTGAAGGTCCTTGAAATGTGATGCCACAAGATGATCTCGTGGAGCATCCGATAGTAGCCACGCCTTTTTAACTTTGCTTTTTGCAAAGCTCTCAAAGGATAACAAGTCTTGGTGGGATATCAGCAAGACAGTTTCTGCAAATGTTCACATTATTATGCCTTAAACAACTTTGTCAAATGTCATTTAAAAATATTGATGATCCAATTGCTTTCATTTCCACAAGAAATACATTTTAGGCTTATGCAAATGCGTCACTGGATTGCAATAGGTCCATGCAAGATCTTTTTCTTTTGGCATTATCAGCTCAATCATATTTGAATGCATGAGAGCCTTTAAGCTAGGTTAAAAATTGGCTGTTTTCAGGTACAATTTGTCTTGGAATCAGATTCTGAATTGAATGGCCTGTGAATTTAATAGGGTTTAATTTTTTCATGTCAGAATCATTTAGAACCAGCAAAGAACAAATACTGAATTTTCCAGGTCAGCTATGGCAATTCAAAGGCATTTCTCTCACAATTGCAGAGTCAATTTAAGTATTGAAAAGCCCTAAATAACATTGCTATCAGCATTTGTTTATTTATTTGTGCATGTAGATCCATCTGAGTGATGCCTTGGCCACCATAAGCAAGCACAATTTAACCAGGGTGTGGCTTCCACTGAAACAATGATGACGTCAACTAATATATGATGACAAAAAGTTTTGCTTGGAGCATTGCCTCAACATCTTCGATACCATCACTCAATATTTTTGGCCCAGATACATGTCGGATTTTGTACTTGTGCGTACCCAAAAATCCTTGATTTTCCTACTGTGCTGAATACCATATGATTTGATTTTTTTGAAATTTGACATAAATCTTCCTGAATTTAAATTATAATACTTCTCTATGCAAATTTGAATTTTTTTTTGGTATAAACAAAACCTACACCAAATGAGAAAGACAAATGAAATGTTTTTCTATTTCAATGACCCATTTTTTGGTTCACCCAATATGGGCTATATCCACTAGAGAAACAACCATCCAACGGAGAGCAAATTACAATATGATGATTTCTCATTACACAACTATTTATTTATCAAGCCTTTTTGAGGCGGCTTATAAGGTCGGCTAACAAAATAAACCTTAAACCTAAAACAAATTTCTCGGGGTCTACTACCCAACTTGGCCCCAAACCCCGACGAGGATACGTGATGAGCATACAATACTTGCATTCTCAGTCGCCATATACCAGCATGTTTTTTATTAATGTCATATCTAGCCGTATCCATATTGGGGGTCTTAATAAATGGCCGTATTTGTATTTGATACCGTACCCGTATTTGTATTTGTATCTGTGTCCATGCAACTTTGATAAAACTAGACATACTAGCATATTGCACCCACATGCCTGTAGTTGTAGCTGAACCCAATATTGATTTTGGTAACTTAGCCTTTAGGTATATTAAAAAAAAGCCTAATCCAAACCATAAACTTAAAAATTAGTTTAGGATTAGGGTTAGCAAAAATTCAAAGCAAATATAGTGATGTACATTGTTTTAACTACAACCGTAGACTAAAAAATAAGTTTAGGGTAGGGTTGATAAAAAATATACTGATGTTCTATCTTCTAACTATAACCCTAGCCTAAAAAATAAGTTTAGGGTAGGGTTGATAAAAAATCCCCAACCTTAAACTGTAGACTTCAATATAGTTTAAACTTTAGCGCTAGGGTGAGTAATTTGTGAAGTTCAAACTTTAAAATAAAAAAGAATGTATAAATTTTGTTTCTAGATTTCACATTTCGGATCAGGATGAGAGAATGCAAGAATAGAATAGCAAAATATGCAGACCAAGCCTCAATAAGGAGAAATAAAAAAGGACGGGGAGAAGGGAAGCACACAAAATTTATACATTTCATATGGATTGTGGAAATCTGATAATGTTAAATAATAATGTAACCATAAAGTAAAATAACTAGTTTAGGAATGGTACATAGGGTTTGTTAGAATGGCCTACCAGGTTTTCTTGTTTAACTTGAAAAATTCAAGGTTTAATGATTAAATTTAGACCCTAACAGGTAGAGTTTAAGGAGAACATTACTGTTTAGTTTTACATTTAAACATAAAATATAGCCATTATGTTTTAAACTTCACTTGAAATTTAAAAGTTCTAAAATTTTTTTTTTTAAATTACGACCCAACAAAGTTAGCATTGAACTTGGACAAAGAAAATGTCTTATGGGCTTTTTAACTCTTTGTGTAGTTAGCCTCAATGCCATAAGGAATGTGGAAGGCTAAAATAACAATGCATGAGTTGTGCTCTAATTTGCTGCTGACGGTAATGATCTTTTAAAAACTCTGACCACTTGTTGACCTGTACTCTGAAGTAGTTTGATTCTGGATTTAAAAGTTGAAAACAGGAGTAAATGAAAAAACCATGCTTTAGGCACAAAGGCTGGTAGATTTTTGAAAAATCATGGAGTTTTCAATTTAAAATCCAGTTCTCTGATGAAATCAGCATGCTAATTCAAACTGGCCTGGCTTTGGGGCTAGTTTGCAGTTAGCCACAGTTTTCCGTCAGTATTGCTTCAATACTTTAAACAACACAAAGCAAAGAGAAACAACTCAAACTTCAAGAAGAGAGGATATGGCCTTGAAAAACTAAGAGCAAGGCATAATGTGATGATAGAATTGCAAAGCAAAGATGGTTTGACAAGTTCCAACTCTGCCCAGTCCCTTTCATTTTATTTCTAGGCTTTTGTTTCAAAGTGCTTTACAGTCAGCAGGTGAAATGATATTGGGAGTTTTCAAATAAGAAAAGATTAATTCAAGATTTCCAATTTAGGTCCTTATCATGGTCAAATTGTCATATTTTGTGTTACACGGGGATGCGTCCCCACTCCTCAAACCCCCGTCTTTGTACCTGTTCCCTGAGGCATTTTGGGATGGGTATGATAGGAGATGTCCCCTAGCCCTCATCTCCAATTCGAGAAAATGTGGAAACATGATGCATCCCTGAAATCAGGGATGGTAGGAAACACATAGGGCATGCTTGGCCATCTCCAAGGTGGCTGGGGATGCCTCAGATGTCCCTCAACCATCCTGGGGATGGCCGGGCATAATCTGCAGATTTTTTTTCTAGTGTTCTAAAAATAAATCATTAATAACATTAAAAAAGACTGTTAAAAATATCATGACAGCATTATAATAGCAGCAATAAACAAATCATGACAGCAGTATAACATCAATGAAATTAATCACGACAGCAATGACAGCAACTGTAGTTTAACAGGAATAGATATGTTGCGATTCAGATTTATGGTTAACAATTATATAACGGTTAACACTGACAGCAATATTTTGGATTTCTGATTTCTTCAAAAATGTCTTTAAGATCAAAATTCTTGATGTGGTATTAAAGTCAGTTATTATTGTCAGTTGCAAAAGATATTAAAGGTGCATTTGCCATGTCTAGTAGTGTGGTATTATGTGAGAAGTAAAAGCAATTTATTTTCCATGCATGTTGCTCTTTTCGTCCATTGTATCTTTCATGTGATTTCCTGTACAAATGTCATAAAAATTAGGCCAGGTTTCTCTTTTTCTAAAGAGGTAGAGTGCCTTTCTCTAAGAGCTTATATCCTTATTTTACTAGAATTCAGCCAATCCTATGCACTTTAAGCCATTTAGGGGCAGTAGTGTACCTTGCACAGTCCATCATCTTTCATTTTGCTGTTGGACAGATTCCTCCATAGATTGTCACCTGTTTCTGGGGCAGTGATTTTACTCTGCACAATCTATCATCTTCCATTTCCCCAGTGAGCAACTAATGTCATCAGCTTTCCCTTGCAAAAGCTTTGTTTTCTGTAGACTGTGTAGCGGCATTTTCTTTCCAGCGGGTGGGTTAGTATGTGGTGCCTAGTCATTGGTTCCAAGTTATCATGCCTTACACGAAAGACCAAAATTTTCTCTCTGTGGTTCGATGGGTACCTTAATGCCAAAATAGAGGCTCTCACAGTTAGCAAATGCTGCTTGGGGGAAATACCAGCTAAATGTTGCTTGTTTTCTTGTTGGGTTTTAAGAAAGTTAATACAGTGACTTGTTTAGTAGATTGTATTATGAAAAATGGTTCCCAAAAAGACTAGTTTATGTAAGGTGGCAACAATTAACATAGTGGTAATTGGGTACAAGCTTGACTAGTTAATTGCACTACCCACCTTTTCAGTCTCAGCCAAAAAAATTTCTACTGACTTTGGAGAGTAGATGAGAGCGAACTCTAGGTTTCTACAGTCTGCAGCCTTGAGTGTATGTTGGGCCTCTCCATATGCGAAGCATTGGAATATGAGATGTGTGTAACTGGAAACCGAAGAGTAGATGCTCAGGAGCTCATGTAATATTGGCTTATGTGGCGGGTCGGTCAAATTTATCCATTAGGTCTAAGTAGTAGGATATTTATTATATTTAGTGTTTGTTCTTGTATACTTCATTGTTTATAATCTAATTATTTTGAACTGGCCTTTGCAGCACGGGCATATTTACTGGGTTATAACTGTGACGATGAAAGGGAACTTGAAGCAGCGTTGGCTATTTGTTGATTGGATCCTTGGTCATCATTTACCACACTTAGACATAAGAATTAAATTGTAAAACTTCGAAATTCTCAATCTTCACCACATTAATTGGATTTTGACCTGGGTTGCTTTGTATAAACGAAATGAATAGTTTTGTGGGGAAGTTATGTGGAGCTGTATAGCAAATTGAAATTTTATATTCACCGAGTCTATCTCATTTGTGCATATTAAATTGTTTGATAAATCATCAAAAGAAAAGAGGCACTAATGAGAGATGAGTGAAAGCATTTACTATGATTTATATCACATTTTTTCATATTTTGCCTAAGATGTTAGGTATGTAATCATCAATATTTAAATCACCCTATTTAGTTCTGTAAAAGGAAATTAACAATTTTGCAATGGACTACTCAAGTTTAATTAATATTTGCTACCAATAAACACACAACTGACCTAAATAGCAAGTACGATGAATATTAGAGATTGAATGTTATTTTAAGAGATTAACTGCAAAGGTAGGAGGCGCTTATTTGTGAGAACTACAAGGAAAAATTAAATTTGATGTTGTATAAAATGTAGTCAACCCTTAAAAAAAAACACTTTAGAAGCGATAGTTGCTTTTATGTTACAATTGCAATATGCACATTACAACCTTCGTTCCCACTCATGATGTTGTAAAGTGAGCAATGTGATTAAAAGTGTGTGCCACTGCCAAATGCATAACTACAAATGATACTCCAAACATTTTAATAGAATCACATCAATGGAAGACCGTAAGCAAGATCTCCAAAACCAAAGTAGGTGCATGGCTAAGCCTATGCAATAAACGATCTCAATATGCTTAATCAACATATTTAAGATTATAAGTATCACAAAAGATAGCTATTTTAATTTAGGCGAATTTGTAAAGTTCACATGTAAATAAACCATGATAATTATGCAACAAGGAAACAATCAATCAAGTTTAACTCCACTAATACTAAAGACAATTATAACAACATTCCATTAATGAATTCACTTAACTTTGAAAGTTAAATTCAAATCCCAAATATGGATGGAATACTTAAAGCAAAAGAATCCTTTTATTTTTCCAAATAATGAAAATCGCTTTACATATAACCAAAACCTAAAGCAAAAGTGAACATTTTCTTTTCCACTCAACCCAAATATTTTCAAAACTCAACCTAGATCTATTCAAAAGATAGTTTATGATAGTTTATAACTTAACATGCAATATCTCCTTAATGACATTTTTAACTTGCCTAATAAAGACATTTTGCTCTTTTGAGTATTCCAAAATCCAAACATCATAATGAAAAACCATTTAATCATTTTTGCACATAAAAAAAATGCACATATCAAACTAACTAAAATCACCAAAAAAGATAGTTTTGCACCCAACCTCGGGAACCAATTTGTAGACACACCTTTTGAACAGATAGAGAATCAACAAGATATGCTATTTCAACAATAAACAAAATGTATTGAGATGAGGTGAATCTATAAATACCTTGAATATATTATGGAGGTGTGATGAGGTACAAGATAACAACCATCTCAACCAAAAATTAAATGCACTATAACATTATCAAACAACATTTACCTAATATCTAATAATGTATAAATACCAACTACCCAAGTGGAACTTAAGTAAATGTAGGTGGGATTAAAGCACATACATCAACAATGATCAACATTGATATTTGTTTGATTCCTTTAAACATCATCTGTCCTACTATTCCACATAAAGCAACACAAGTTCACAATGCCAAACATATCACATGTCCACTCCAATTAACCACAGTTGGGATTTTATTTGTGCCTACACACTCAAATCAAACATTACATGCTCCTACCCAATATGCAGGAGCCATTGAAACATATATTAAAATCAACCAACATCATATGTTTCATAGTTTAATAACATCTCAATTACAACATCATAATAATATGAGTACTAGATGAATAATCACAATTTACATTTATCAATTAGGTGTTGAATACATCCTCCAACATGAGCATAATAAAAATCAAGACAAGGCAGAAGTTAGTATATAGAATTGGAACTTTGTGTGGGTTGTTTTTGTGGCCTTGGGATCAATTATGCACTATGTGGACTTGTCCCATCACCCACATATTTGATTTTACAAATTGTATGTATTGTAACTTCATCCACTCCAATCTTTACTAATTGTTCTAGCATAAGAATAGGTGGTATTTATAAAAACCTTTGAGAGAGTGCTAAGTTGGAAGGGTTTACAATCTCACTTATCTCTTGAATCCTTTAGAAATGTGGGCAAATGATAGGCATGTGTGAAAGTTATCTAACATACAAAATTTAATGCACATATTGATCTTTTTGTGCACCAAGTCAAAATATTCCTTTAATGCTTTAAGATTCTAAATGGTAATTCAAGGATGCTTAGTTGTGTTTTTGATAATTATATGAATGTCTTTAAATATCAATACATAATGAATCATCACAAGCATGTATCAAATTGGTTCCCAATGACCATGAGGAAATGTTGGGAGTGGGTAGTTTGACTTTCTGAGTTAGATCCATGTTGTGTATGATTCATCTCATGCATTGTGAAAGTGACCTAGGTTAGATGAATGCATAATTTGAGGTAGGGGATATGCACACAAGGATCTAGGCTAACAATGATTTGAATGTGTAGGGATTGGAGTAATCAAGGAAAAGATAGATTAGATAAGTGAGAATGAGAGAAAATGAGCACAGATAAGGATCAAACAAGGAGCCAAACTTAGCACACGAGTGTGACACATATTGCTACATAATCTATATTGTTTGGTTTAGCATAAGGACTGATGGTATCTAAAAATATCTTGGGGAGATTATTAAATTGTGTCACATTCTCTTTAGTCCCCCTCTTAGATGGTCAGCTTTTCATTCATTTCAAATGTGGGTAGATGACAAGCATGTGTGTAGGTGATCTATTATGCAAATTTTAATGCAAGTACTATTACTTTTAGTTAACTATTCCAAGTGATCCTATTGAATGCTCCTTTAATGCTCTAGGATTTCAAATGGGAATAAATAATACTCATAAATATTTTAATAATCAAATGAATGTCTTTAAAAACCAAGACATAATGAATAGTCACACAAACATGTATCAAGATGGCTTCCAACAACTATGAGGAAAGGATGGGAGTTGATAATTTGAATTTTTTATCAAACCCATGCTACACATGAATTATTGTGTATTGTGAAAATGACTCAAGAGAAGGGAACACATAAATCATGGAAATGATCAATTATATGGAGATCTAGTCAAATAATAATGTGAATGTGTGGAGATTGGTGTAAATAATGCATATACTAGATCATATGAATTATAATGTGTGAAAATGAATTTATGAATATGGACAAGGATTAGGAAAACATCCAAGCATAGCTCAAGAGTTTGCCACATATGACTATGTAAACTCTACATTTTTTCTTGCATAAGGGCTAATGATATTTTTAATTATTGATATTAAGAAAGATTGTAAGTTGTCTTGTCCATAGAAATTTTAAATTACCTTTTTTGAACGTTCATGATTGCCTCAAGAAATCCCTATATATACAAACAAAAGTGAGGTTGGATTGTTAATACATATATGGATGGAGCAAAACTAATTGGATGCCCAACCCTTTACTAGTTGTAACCTCTATCTATCCCTTGAATAGAGGCAATCCTTGGGGGTGTGTAGAAGGAGCCATGTCCTTTTGTCGTGACTTAGTTCACTATGGATTAGATCTACTCATTTTGGAAAGGCTAGTTAATGCCTTAAAAATGACATCAATGATCAGGATTTTCACTATTGTACCCAAATATCCATTTCTCATTATGGAGGAACAAAATGCACTATGATGATTTTATTGGGAGAAAGAAATGATTTGAAGAATTTGATTACGATTCTTCTAATCACAGGTTGATGCCCAAGGCTTGGCTGAAGCCTCATCCCATCTAGAGTAGAGATAGGAGTTCAACCCCAATGTCCACTTACCATTTTCTATGGCTATAAATAAACTATAGTTTGGGAGAAGGGTTGGAATCTTATAGGGTGTTAGAATTGGGGATGCAAGCTCTGGCAAGGGGCCCTTGAATAGATACAAGGAGAAAATATATGTTTTTTTATAGAAGTCTTGGCATTTACTCCATAACCTAGCATCAAAATTGATCTTTGTTCCATCATGAGGCATTACTTGGGCATTAACTTTTGAGTTAAGGTTTGGACCACCCCCATTAGTTATATTTTTCCTTGTCCATGGTGCTCTATACCAATAGAGATACCTACCATATTGAGATGAGTTATAAGCTAAAATGTTGATTCAAAGAGGCGTGGTATTCAATTTTTGCGAGAGAAGGGCCTTGCAACTATAGTTTTCTATATTGGTTGGGTGAATAATTAGAAATACTATATCTAGGTTTGGGGAGATCGTTGAATTGTGAAGGTTCAAATTCTCTTTAGCCACTCCTTAGGATATCCTTTACAACCTTTCCAAATGTGGGTAGACAACAAGAATATGTTTAAGTGAGCTATTATGCATATTTTAATGCAAGTGGTATTTTTTTTAGTGCACCAAGTTGAAATGATGCTATTAAATGCTACTTTATTGATCCAAGCTTTTAACTGATATATTTAAATGATGTTTTGATATGTTTTTTGATTAAAATCAGTAGCCTAACAAGGGCGCCGACCCTTACACAACCACTACTTGAAGGCGTCATGTAGAACAACACAAAAACAAGGGTGTTGGATTTTACAAGTAGAGACCATCAACAACTTATTAACAACGCACAAACAAAGGTGTTGTCAAAAATAAAAATACAACAAATAAATAACACACTAGTATCAAGGCTAGTAGCTCTCCTCAAGAGTGGGAGGGCATCTTAGTCACCACACGTGGGGAAGAATACGAGTTTGAGGAGCTTTTTTTTGATGTCGTCCCCCTTGTGGTGGGGAGCCTAAGTACAACATCATTTGGACAATTGTATATTATCAGTTGAAGCTTGGGGTAGAGCAAGAGCAAAAGGAAAAGAAAGGTCCACATGTCCAGAGGGGGTCGCACTAGTAGGAATCAGAGTGATACTCTCATGGTTTATAGTGGGGCATCACTTAGATTTGCAAAAAGAGCATCACCTAGATTTGCAACAAGAATGATGTTTAGATATGTTTTAATGCTAAAACGAATGTCTTTAAACACCAAGACATAATGAAGTGTCACACAAGCATTTATCAAGTTGGCTCCCAATGACTATGAGGAAAGGGTAAGAGTTGGCAATTTCAATTCTAAGTCAAACCCACACATGCATTATTAATCCTATTCATTGTAAAAATTGGGTAGGAAAAAGAAATGTGGAATTTGAAGTAGGTATTAGTTGAATGGAAATGTAGGTTAATAATTACATCAATGTGTTGGGATTAGTAATAACAAGGCAAATATAGACTAAATGAGTGAGAATGTGTGAAATTGATTAAATGGTGTCGAACATAACTCACAACTAGCTCAAAACTTTATTACAAATTTTAAAATCACATATATATTTAACAACTCTAATTGATATAAATTGAACATAACTCACAATTTTAAATGGATATTGAATTTAAAAAAGCCAATAAATACATTTTCTTCTTAAATTAGGCTAGATTCTAACATTTATATTTATTTTATATTTTTATTCATGTACCCAAGTTTCTCTTGCATTTAGGCCTTAATAAACCGACATAAATAAGGGTTTGGGCTAAACTTTGTGCATTGTGTATGTACTAGCACTTACATTGTGAGGAGGTGCAATTGTTGCTTTGATAGGATTTTTTTATGTTAAGTGACTTGTTAAGGAGTACAAATTGAGGAATAAATGAGAAACTACTATTTATACACAATTTTTATAAACATAGAACATCAGTTGGAAGTAGATAAATCAACTTAATAATACTATTGTCTTTCACTTCTTGGGCTTTTCATCCTAAGGGTGTCCCTCAGCCCAGTTTGCCGGTGCCTAGTCTCATTGCTTCAACTTTGCCTGTGTTCGCTCCGTGTCGACTATTTTGGTGTCACCTAATGACGAATCAACGAGTTTTGGTCTTGCTTCTGGTGGTGCCTCTCAAGCTTCCCTCGCTCTTCCTTTGGCGATTGGATCGTTTCTTGTAGATGGTGTGGTTGTAGGGCAGTTCATTGGCCCTCTTCCTACGGTCCCTGTTGTTGGGATGATGAGTGTGCCTCCTTTGTCTGCAGATGCTTCTGTTGCTCGCACTGCCACTGGGGTTCTTGAGGGTCCTTATGCGGCACACTTGGTTAGTGGTGGGGGTAAGGGAGCTGATCCTAATAAACACTTTGAATCTAATTCATTTCCTATTTGTCAGTCTATTGCTATTAGGATGGAAGAGGAGACGGTTGCTGAGATTGATCAGGTAGCCTCTGACCTTGCTTCTCTTGCAATAATTTGCTAGTTTAAAGGTTTTTGGCCTAGTCTCCTAGGGATCCATGATTGGATCTCTAAGTATTGGGAGCCCATTATTTCATATTCAATCCATATTTTCCCTATGGCCAAGGGTTTCTTTATTGCCAGGTTTGAAAATGTGGCAGATAGAGAGTATATTCTTTGCAAGCATTTTTTTACTTAAGAGAATCGCTTCCTCTTAATGATGAAATGATGACATGAGGAATTCAAACCTTCATTCGAATCCTTCTGCAAAATGCCAATTTGGGTTAGACTCCCCTACCTCCCTCTTCATCTTTGGGTGGACTCATTCCTACAGGATGTGGGTGAGGCTTTGGGTGATTTTCTTATGGTGGATGCGAAGTCTTCTAATATTCTTCATTCCACCCATGCTCGCATTTTGGTTGATATTGATGCTTCTAAGCATTTTCCAGCAGAGATTAAACTCACGACTCCAAAGGGTTCCTGGATCCAACCTTTAGACTATGAAGGAATTCCCTTCAGATGTAGAAGACATTTCAAGACTGGACATGTTCCTACTAAATGTGATTTAGAGGAAGTTAAATTGAAGAATCCCTTTTCATGGTGGAAAGGTTCCTCTTCCCATCATTACACAAATTTTAAGTCTTCTTCTCAGATGGTTGGGTAGGATCATTCCACCAATGTCATGGTGCTGGTTGTGGGTTCTGTTGGTTCTACTTCTGTGGTTCCAAGGACCATTTTGGATTCATCTTCTATGGATGTTGTCAACGGTGTTGTCCCTACCATTGTTGTTTCAGAGGGTGTTCATGTTTTGTCTCAGTTAGAGCTAGGTGTTGGTTCTGATTTGATGCCCGATCATTTTGTTGAATCTATCCTTGTTGTTGGTTGTGATAAGGTCCTTGTTGGTGCATCTGTTGATGTTGTCTCTGTTCTTACTTCAATGACATGTCTATCCCTAGATCTGCTGGTTTTGCTGGCTCTTCGCTTTGCACTGACCTTTCCTCAAGGGTTGGTTTCTCTACATTGGATTCAATGGTTTGGCAGGTTGCAGATGCTAAGATTGAAGAAGGCTGGATTACAGTCAAAGGTAATCATTCTAAGAGGTTTTCTCCTCCTTTTGATATGACCCTTCGATTCAATAAGAATGGATCCAAAGGGAAATCCTAGTGTTGGACGGTTGGTCACAGTTGCCTTTTGGTTTTTTCCCCTTTGGGAAGTTGGAACTTTGTATGCCTAATCTTTATAGAATGCAAGTTTTTTGAGGTATTGGTTGTGTTAGGGTGCTTGCTAGTTTCTCATGGTCTTATTTGTCATGCAGACATTCATTTTGGTGGGGGGAAGTCTCTAGTTTTTCTCCCCTTTTCTTGGCCTTGTTCCGCCTTGTCTTTGTTCTGATTCATTTTGTGGCTATTTTTTAATATCTTTAGTTGTGGGTTTCAGGTCCCTCCTAAAACCTGCCTTGTACAGGCTTTTGGGGTCCCTTCAAAACCTATTTTCATGTAATAAAAAATTTACTAATATTATTGTAGAATATAAATATTTGATTTGCTTTGGGAACACCTTGGAGCTTCTATTTAGTTTGACACCCATCAATCTTTTTTTGGCATATGATGTTGAGCTTTTTCTATTTGAGCTTGACATGACCTCATTTGAAATTCTTTATGTTCCTAAGCATTGAATTAAGTGTTTTCTTTGTTTTATTTGGTTAATAAAATCAATATCCTCATCTTCTCTATCCCTACATTCATTTTCTAATTGTATGGTTGTGTTGGCATGATGGGAAGTATGATATTGTTATGGATCAATTCTATTTGAGGGTGTAGGGAAGTTGTGATATACGATTATCCTCATAATTTTCAAATGGAGAGGGATATATAAGCTCACATCCTTATTGTGAAGCTCATATGATGCATCTCGGTATTTAATTCATTTGTAGGCATTACCATATTCATATCAAATATTTCTTCTACTATTTCTAATTATCTTATAACTTGAAACATTTAATGTATATGGATATTGATATTTTAATTCAACAAAAATATTGTCTCTAGTGGAAGTACCCACCTCATCTCTTTGAAGAATGCATCTAATAGAGATGCCTTTATTCTTGACTTTTTAAGTGCTTACAAGCTTTCTCTTTTTGCATTGATGTATCTTCATATCCATGTACATCTAGATTGAATGATATACTCTTTCCATTTCCATTTCTTTGATTTACAAGTTAGTTCTAGACTTGAGCTTGAACAAAGTCACCACTCTCCACTAAGAGAGAAAAGTTCCCTTATCAACAAATATCTACAAAATACCAACCAAGGAAAAATGTGATAAAGAAACAATCAATTAAAATATAATAAGTAAATAACATTAATGATCATTTGTAATTTATGAGTAATTATAATGGTATTATAGTTTTCAATCAATGACACCATGATATTATAGTTTCCAATCAATGACACCATGGTGAATTAATAAAATATTTTTAAGCTTTAAAAATTTGTATCATAGATTAGTTTGTAAATATTTAATTTTATAACTTTTAATGAAAATAAATATATACAATTTTTATTAAATCACTAGCCTAACAAGGGGGCTAACCCTTACACAACCACAACACAAAAAAAAGGTATTGGCAAATACAAGTAAGTTTAAAACAAGTTCAAGAACATACCATCAACAACACACTAGTAACATAGTTAGTAATCCACATCAAGAGTGGGAAGCCAACACATTCACAACGGGGGGAGGAGAATGCGAGATAGAGTGGTTCTTCCTTTTCTGACAAACAACCATCGAAGCGATACTTTCACTAGGGTTCCCACCATGCGGTAGTTGAACCCCCATTATAGGGCCGCCAACACCAGGAATATAGTGTTGGCAACATTGTACATCAATCACCAAAGGCTAGAGTGGATCAAGAGCAACAATCGAAGAAGGATTTGCACAGACATAATGGATTGGACCAATAGGAATAGGTGGAGTCAAGTCCACCAAATAAGAGGAGGCCAAAACAACATGAGCATCTGGCAGGGGGGCCATCATCATCTTCTGAGGATTCCTTAGAGGGATAATTAGAGGGACAATCAGAATCTTAGATGGTCAAATGATCATCATTTGCATCCTTCCACCAAGTAGAAACACCATTATGACACAAAAGAGAATAGTTTGTAGCTAGATGGCCAATAGAGAAACATCACCAACACTAAAAGGGGAGGCCCTCAAAATCCATCGATTGATTCCAAGGTCTGTCCCTAACCATGATCACTAGATCCCTTGGCAGTGGTGTGGAGATATCTATGTCAACCAAAATACGAGTGAAAGTAGAGTGGCCTAGCAAAGCTGTAGCCTTATCCACCTTCAAGAAATGGCCAAGAGAGTTTTCAATGGCCTTAAAGAAATAAATCTCCCAAAAATGGAGTGGGAGATTGGGGAGATGAACCCACACATGACACACATTGATGAGTTTAGTAAGAGGGTTGAAGGAGACTGTCTAGGGTTTGGTTGAAAGAGAGTGATTCCCCTAAACCCACAACTTTCTCAACACCAAATCATGGTCTTTTGAGGAAGAAAATTCAACAATAAAAATTGCCTTTGCATGAGAAAATCTCAATGTTACCAGAGACTACGAGTTGCCAGAAACTTGTTACCCAATGACGCAAATCCAAAAAAGAAGGCTAAATACCAATGAATCTACAGACCAACCTATGATGTTTGTAGATATCCATATTATCCACCACAGTCGAGCCACAAACCACTATATGAGAAGTCTATGAACAAGAAATGGTTGAACTTCTACTTTTGGAGAAATAGTAGCAACATAATTGGTAACATTTGCGTAGCTCCATCCATTAGCGACAGTAGAGTTTTTTTTTTTTGGGAGGGGGGACCCAATCCATAATAGTCCCAAAGTAGAGACCCCTCCACATCTAGCACCAAGAACAATAAAACCAACTGAAGTCAACTCCGACCCAAGGAATGAAGAGGTAGAAAAAATAGGGATAGAAGCTCCCCACTTCCCCCAAGAGATGACAGGATGACACTCAGACAGGGTGAAAAAAACAAAAATCCACTGTAGCGAAATACCAACCGCAACGGATTTAACCAATAGCCCCCAAAGACGACCCCATCAACAATAACACAAGCTGGAGACAATGCAAGAGGAGTCGTTGGACTAGAATGAGTGGGAGGCAGAGCCATTGGGCTTGCAGGATGAGCAGGGCGAGACATTTCAAAAATTGTTTTGCTTTGCTACAAGATGAGAAGTTCCATCTGGATAAAATAAATATATAAGTTGTTCTTGATGTCGTGAAACTTAAAACTTCAATTTGACATAAAAAATTTTGGTGGATTTATAAAACAAATATGTTTACATTTTCTTTGTATGGCCAAATAAGATACATTATTTTATTACTATGATAATATAGATACACTATGTTTTTTTTATATATTATTATTATTATTAATGTGTAAACACATTTTGATCAACTTGCGTCCAATCATGTATGGACATCATGTTCTAAAGTTTTTACAAAATTCCATGCATGTAGAACCTTTTCAATATTGATATGTAATATATATTATTTTTTTATATTAAAAACAACAAAACAAGCGTGCTGACCCTTAAAAAACCACAACCTGAAGGTGTTGAAACAACAAAATGTTTACAACGATGTCAAAAATAGACCATACCAATAGACTAGTAGCATAGCTGGCAACCCACATCAAGAGTGGCCATACAACTCACCCACATCATGGGGAGGAGGACAAGTGACAATAGAGTGATTTTTCCATTGGCGATGGACAACTGTCCAAGAGGGTCTCCACCACAAAGAGAGGGTCATGGAACCTTGAAAGAGGGAGAACACACAACAACATCAAATTGTTGTTCATAAATGGATAAGTAATATTAAAATACTTCAAATCATTATTTGAAATGGTTAGAAATCAACTATATCTTCATATAATAAGGGGCTCATGATAAATCCACTTAAGTCAAGTGATGTCTATGAAGGATTGTATAATGTTAATTATTCAACAACAATATTGTAATAGTTGGAGATGAAAGATATCATTACACAATACATTATAAATCAATAGGGGCTCTAGTAAATCATTTAAAACAATGTACAAATATATTATTTTTTTGTGAATTTTGACAAAATATCATATTAATGTTGATATAATTTTTATGAAAAATAATTATGTTTGACCAACATCTTATCCAAAGTTGTTATCCAATACAATTATAATTTAGCTTTGTATGTCATTTTAGTTCTTCTTTGAAATTGTAATAATGATTTTAAAAAATAATGGAGATTTTTTTTTCGATTAGTGAAAATAGGTTATTTGTACTAATTTTCAAAAAAATTATTACATTAGTATAATAATTTCATTTTTCATCTTTCAACGTCCCGCCATCCCCAACAAATATTTGATTACACCATCCCTTGACAAAATTTACTGGGAAAGCACAAAATCTTAGTAACCTTAAACTGTATATCCCCATCAATAACATTCTCTTTAAATTAAAATGGAACAAAAAGAGATTCACCCTTGCACAATTGTTTTTTTTTTCCTCAACCCAGTGGCCACCTCTCTCTCTCTCTCTCTCTCTCTCTCTCTCTCTCTCTCTCACACACACACACACCATCAAACCTTGGCTCCATAATTTTCAAGGGAAGTCACTCACATTATTTTATATTTTGTCAAGTGTATTATAGCTTCTTGATACATTATTTTCTTTATTCTTTCTCCACTTATATTTGCAATTTTCTATAATAAGTGTCCCATTTATTCTTTCTCCACTTATATTTGCAATTTTCATAGTAAGTGTCCCATCTTTCCTCCTTCCAACTCTTTGCACTCTAGATGATGAAGGGTCAAATGACACCTTCTTTGGTTTAGAACCTTACCCTGGAATAGCCATGGAAAGAAAAGATTTGAGCCCAAACAATCACTCATTCTCCACACATTCCCTCATTACTCATTCAACCTTTGCCTTTGTCCCTACCTCCAAACTCCATGTGAGAAACATCAAAATAATATTTGTATTAACCCTTTAGCAATGTTTAGACCTAATGAATTCTTCGCCCAACATGATGTCAATAATTTGCAAGAACATGGGTTCTTCAATCTTCAAAACCCCCTTCAATGTCTTCAAGATTTTTCCCAAGAAAGAAAATTGTCGCTTGACAATGGTCAACATGAAACCATCCTCCATACTCCCTCCTTCACACCAAACTTCCTTCTTCTCCAAGCCTTTGCTTTGTTTACCAACAATAAATCCCACCTTAAATCACATGTCTTGAGAAAGAGCTTCCTTATTTATTGTAATTTACGTCATTTCATCCCTTCGATTATGGTTACATCCTCCAACATCATTACACACTCAAGTTGGCAACATACGACATATCTCATCACCGAACTCTAAATCCCTCATGGAGTCCTAATACTTTGCCATCATTCTCTCATTAAAGTCCTTGCCCACTTTGCTAACGTGTCAACTACCTTCATTGCCAATACAAAGGATATGAGAAATTTTGAATTTTTGGAAAGAATTCAATAATTTACATGTAGATTTTATATATATTTTTAGGTTCCATGCCATAGCCTCCCCTTTAATTAAAGCATTAACAATAATCATTCAATCACTTTCAAGGTGAACCTTCTTTGCATATAACTTTTTTTTGCCAATTTCACTGCTTCAAGCATTGCTTGTGCCTCGACCTCATTGTTTCTTTCGTCTTGAAGCTTTTTTGCTCCCAATGCTATGATTCCCAAAGAATCTCTTGCGACAAATTCAACACTTGAAGGTCCCAAGTTGCCTCTCGAAGCCTCATCAAAGTTTTTTTTGATCCAACCCTCCTTCATATTCTTCCATTTACTACTACATTTGATTTTCAGAGTGACTAGATTAACCCAACGAGGCCCATTAGCAGGCCATAATAGAGATTATTTTACAAGTAGAGAATGATTGTAAATTTTTAAGAATAATTAGTAATCTTTCTAATTCATATAAGTATTCTTGAAAAAATATGAAATTTTAGAATGTAATGATTCTAACAATTTTAAATAAATTATATATGAAAAATTAAACAACAATAAACAAATTTTATTATTTAATCTATTACTAGGTTGTTGAAATTAATAAAAAATGATAAACAAATTTCATTACTTAGTCTATTATGGAAGATACATCCAATACATACAAGTTGATTGTGGATAATACCTCCAACATAGAGAAGTCTAGTGTGGAGAATACCTCCAATACATACATCACTCCTAATAATAAAAGCATTCTCAAAAAAAAATTGTACAATTCTCCATTATCTAGGTCAACTCTCCGCATTTAGTGATGACAATTTTTGAATAGGGCCTATTGAATCCTCTTTCAGCCACAATTGCTCTCTTATCACCAATTAACTTTGCCACCCTAATTCATTCAACAACAAACACTTATTAGGACCCAACTTATTCTCCGTGTCTAAACAATAAAATTTACATTAATTTAAAATTCATCTTCATGACAAATCACAAACAAATGATGTGAAAACTCTTTTTCTAAACTTAACTTAAATGTATTGTAGTTTGTGGAAACTTAAAATTGTCAAGAATTATAAATAAACAAAATTGAAATTTGAAAAACCATCAAACAAAACAAAGGTTAAAAACAACCTACATAATTGAGTTTGAAAAACCACCAAACAAAGCAAACATTGAAAACAAACTATATAGTTTTAGAGTGATTTTTAACAAAATCAAGGAATAAGAAAGATTATAAAATCCCAAAACAATTACAAGCTATAAGAACAATGCCAATGTAAAAAAATTGTTGTTTAAACAAAATGAAGGATGAACACTAAATAATGTTACGAAAAAACTAATTCAAGATCTAAAAAAGATCGACATTTCATAAACCTTAAATGTGGTTAAAATATACAAATTGAAAGAAATTATTAACATAAAATAAATGGTAAAGATATGCTTGAAAGCTTCTTGGATTTTAATTGTGTTTATCTTTTTGAATCAAGGTTTCGATTCACACTCCATGGTCCATCATTAAGATAGAGAGCAAGGGAAGAGAAAGTCCTCATGATGGATCATAGAGTATGACTTAAAACATTGATTCAAAAAGACAAACACAATTAATTGGAAACATTGATTCAAAATGATAAACACGACTAAAATATAGAAACCTTCAAACATATTCTCATGGAATGTCAAAACTTAATGTCTCTAAATGATAAATTGTTACCTCTTAAAACTTATTAAATTCTATACAAATTTAAAAAACAAAACCAACCTTAAACACAAAGTTAAAGACACTTGTAAAAAATTAAAGAAATTCATAAAACCAAAACAAAACATTACTTAAAAACTACAAGATAAAGATAGTTGTTGTATACTAACTGAAAATATGGTGACCCTGAATTCTCTTGCACTGCCTTGATACTAGCAATCTTTGCCACAACATCCATCCCATCCACCACTTTCCCAACAAGCAAATTGCTAACCTCCAACTCGGGAACACTTTTAGTTGCAATCACAAACTCAGTACCATTAGGATCTGGCTTCACCTCTTCCTCTTGCACCTCAAGCTTGCCCCCCTTGGCCACCAACTTAATTTGAGAGGGTGGTTTGGAAGGGTCCCTAACAATGAGACTCACTGCCCCCTTAAAACTCTTGGACCCCTTGCACTTCCTTTCCAACCCCACACTCTCCTCCACTAACTCATCAGCCAAAAGGCTACGCTTAGCCATCTCGGAATCCACCCCATATGACCGTATGCCGGCATTCTGTATATAAAAGGGAGTTATTTTCACAAATTCCTTTTTCCTGTACCCTACCCCGCGCTTACCAGAGGCCAGCTCTGCAAATCTCGAGGCTCCAGTGGGGGCGTCGTTGCCGAACAGTCCTATCACGATGCGACCGGCCGCTTCGCCGTCGATTGCCACGTCCATGTAGACCTTCTTCGTGATCTCGAGCTCGTCGCAGGTCAGGGGATCGAGTCTCTGCGCCGGTAGGGTTAGGGTTTGACCATTTTCTTCTTGTTCCTCTGCAAAAGCTGGCTTCTTTGAGCCGCAGAAAGCCGTGGAAAGCAGCAGCAGGCCGGGGCCTTGTAGAAGCAGACGCCTGCAGTGGGGCGTGCGGGAGTTGCAGCATTCTGTAGCGGGAGTGACTCGAGCGCGGAACCTCCAAGTAGGTGAAACTTTAGGGCACTGGAATGTGTTTTTGGCTGGTTGAGATATGAGGAGAGTTGAAGTGATTGTATTTTTTGTTGTTGGGGTTCTGGGGAGGGGAAGCTGCCTTATCATCTTTGCTTCTTTTTAGGGCTAGGGAGGTCCCTTTCCTCTTTTTTTAAAACCATGTTTATGGATAAGGCGGGTGGATACCAAGATAAGGTAAAACTTTTCATTTTTAATTTTTTATTTGTATGTTTAGGATATTAGAAATAAATGTGTATCTAATAAGGATTATATGATTAAATTATATGTTGTTTTTCAATTTGTATTTTCAATTTTATATAAATATTTAAATATCATTTTGTTTTTAATAACTTAGTGGTATTTTTAACTCCCTCAACTATCCTACTTTTTTTACTTTCTTTGTTGCAAGGTTTGGGGAGGAGGAGGCAAACAGGGGCAAGACTAGTCCACTACCATTTAACTTAGATCTATATGAGACGAACCCAAAGCCCTTAATCAATTATGTTATATATGAATTTTTTCTTGAGTAGAAAGTGATATGAAGAGAAAAATTGTGTCACACTTGGTCAATCTCAAGACCTATATGAGATGAACCCAAAGCCCTTAATCAACTATGTTATAATGGGGAAAAATATTTTTGAATAAAAAGTGATATAAGGGGAAAAGTTGTTAGGCAAGTGAACTTAAATATTTATAGCTAAATTTATTTAATTATAATGATTTTTTTAAAAATATTTAAGTATCATATTTTATATTTAATATATTGAAAAATACTTTGAATAAAAGTTGAATAGAAAGTGATATGAGGGTAAAAGTTGTGTCATACTGTAGTCAATTTATCAACACAGTTGACTTTGAATATTTATATCTATTTTTAAAAAAATTTAATGATTTTATGAAAATATTTAAGTATCATATTTTACATTTTATATATGGAAAAATATTATTGAATTAAAAAGTGAATATTAAGTGATGTGAAGGTAAACGTTATGTCGTATTAGGGGCAAGTTCTCAACACAAGTGAACTAAAAAATAATTTTAGTCAAACATTAGAGCTAGTAAGATTCATTTTAGCTTAGTTATATAGTACCACTTGGATGCCAATTTACCAAAAAATGAAAATTATTAAAAAGACTCGTATTCATACAAATAGTATTTTAAAAAAATCTAAAATAGCATTATAAGTGTTATGTATGTATGTATAAAGTTTTTAAAAAATAATTATGCTTTAAAATTTCAAGTTATAAAGTATCATATAAAAATTATTAAAATTTTTTGAAAACTTATTTTGCATAGTAATATTTTCTTGATTTGTTTTTAAATAAGGTAAAAACAAGTTTTGAATGGAACCCGAAACCATTTACAATATAGCAGAAAGATAAAACCTTTCAGCTTTTACAAAAAGAGACGTCTGCAACGAAGACAAAAGCAGGACCCGAAACAAGCCAAGAGTAGACAACAAAAATAAAAAGAAATAGTTACAAGCACAACTACCAGCAAGCTACCAGTAACCAACCAAAATAGACTTCTTAATATTAATAGTTTTCTCCGCCTTCTTCTGCAGGTCCTCCATCTTCTGAGTGGCCTCTTTTAAGTCTTTCATCTCCTTAGGAATTTCAGGGACGTTCCTCTGGATGTGACCCCTAGTTCTTGTTCCCTGTCCAACGTTCCCAGCCTCATCATCAATTGTTATGGTCATTTTTTCCAGCAGACTTTTTTCCAGGTAGTTGTACAACATTTTCAGGTTCATAATTGAGGCATTGAAGCCCTCATTGTTGTGCTTCGGGATCTCACTTAATATGTACCCATTGTAACTGATTTTTTTCTGTTAATTCTTTAAACTTGTTGTCAACCATCATTTTGATTTCAACAGTAATATCCTCATTTGGGTTATTGTTTTTTACCTTATCCAAAAACTTATTTTCCAAATTTTCCAACTTTGTAGTCAGGGTATTCGCAGTGTCCTCCATGGCCTGAAGGTGGTGTTTCATTTTTGGCATCTCCTGTGTTATCCACTTGTCCAGGTAAATACCATGACCTTCGGTCTTCTTAACCTTCTCCAGAATTGTTGCATCCATCATGAAGTGTAATGATGCCTCCTTTTGGCTATCACCTTCCTCATAGCTCGACTGTCCCTTCCCTTCCTCTGTTTCAGTTTTTTCTTCTTCTTTCTCTTCTAGTCTAGGGTTTTCCAGACCATCTTCCTCCTTTTCTTCAAATTCTTCCTCTTCAATTTCTTCTTCTTCACCCCCTTCTTCTTCCTCAACTTCTTCTGGATGTTTTATTTTTCCTTCATGGCCTCCTCTTGCTTATTTTCTTCAGGATTCAGGCCCTCTTTTCCCTGAGCCTCCCCCTCTTTACCAGAGTCCTCTTCGGCATTATCCTCTTGGATGCTTCCCTTTCCCTGAGACAAAGGGCTTTTGTCACCAACCTCATCACCATTGTCCTTGATTTTTTCCTTCTCACTTTTATTTCCAGCATCATCACCACTATCACTGGCCTTATTTTTGTTTCTCCTTCCCTTCTTGTGGGTTTCATCCTTTCTCTCAACCTCTCTGTTCTCCTTTCTTTTGCCAGTGACCCATTTAGGAATAGGCTCTAGGATAATGTCCCTAGCATAGTTTGCAATGAGGAGAATCAATCCTTCATGCAACACTGGGTTACTCACTTTCTTCCTGTGTTTTGTAATACTATTATTCAAAGAACTCAACATAAAGTACAGGAAAAAGATCTTCTTGTCATGCCTAAAGTGGTTAGCCAGAACAAAGTGCAAATTATAGATTTTAGAGTAACACCCATCCAACGTGAAATACTCAATCAACACCTTCGACATTTTAGCCCAAAACTCCTTAATATTTGTAATATCTACAAAATCCCCTTTGCTTTTAGTCATCAAAGCTTTTTCGTCCATAGTTTTAGGAAAAATCTTAAAAGCTTCAGAACCTAAATGCTTATTGTCCCTATAAAAGTGCATTCCATCCATGGATAAACTAGTAATTTCAGAAATAAGGGTAAGAGTAAGGGGGAAAGATTTGCCCCATAAATTAACTTTTCCATTTACCCAACCACCAACAAACTTAGTAGTTACCTGTTTATCATAGCCATGAAGCTTTTCAATGTACGGTGTGACCCCCCTCCTTTCCTCAACTTCTTCCAAACCTTCTTCTTGTAATACCCCAAAAATGGGCTATAGGTTCATTAACCTCCTACATCAACAAATCAATCGAAATCAACATCAAAGTCCTAACCTAAGGCACATTTGCACCTTAGTTTATCAAAACCCTAATTGATTTTATCATAATTCTGCATTGGAGAATATTTCCTAAGTATTCCTAATTTATCTATTTATTCCTAATTAATATTATTTAATATTGACAATAAATAAAAAATCCTATGAATAATTGATTAAATTCTTATTTAATTAATTAAATCTAGTTGTCAATATTTAATGATATAGTTTGGAATACAAGTTTGATTTAATAATTGATTAACCCATAAATCAGCTATTTTAAAATAAAATCAGTTAAGTTGAGAATAAATCACTTTATTTTTAAATTAATTCATATTAAATCATGCACAATCAGAAAAGCAGTCAACTTTAAATCAATTATCAATTTCAATCTGTTAACTTTCTAAACTCAACATGTGATTGTGGGTTGAAAAAATGAACTAAACTCTATTTCGAGTTAAAAAGTGCTTTTGCATGATTTTATGAGTTGATCTTTTCTTGATTTCTTGTTAACTCAAAAATCAACCCGAGTTTATCAAGAGTGATTTATGACTTTTCTCAATGCATCCTCAAGCCTTGGATTTCTATATAAGCATACTTGAACTCTGGCGAATTTGCATCTGAAGAATCAAGCTCTTGCGAACAGGCGATTTTGAGATTTTTGTTATTGTTTTGATCATAACATTCATTCATTTTCATATTATAGCATATCATTGTTAGATCAATCTGCATATCATTTCAATCCATTCTAGACTAGTTTCATATTAGTTTTTCAACTTATTGCACACAAAATCCAAAAAAAAAAGATTAATCTACATTCATCTTTCATACATCTTTATCAATTAAATCCTTCGTTTAGGTGTTGCATTGTCACTGATCTCGGTCTAAATCTGAGAATACCATACTCGCACCTACTAGAAGGCAGTAAATCGCTTGGTTAGCTATATTGTTCTTATTTGCAAATTTCTTGATTTGCTAACCTCTAATGTTTTATTGAAGTGTTGTGTCTCCAACTAGGTACAAAATTCACACACATTTTTGGCGTCCACCGTGGGGCCCTGAAACGGGTTTCCATTATTTTCTATCAATTTCTCTCAAAACTACGATTTTTATTTTTTTTGTCTGTACAATTTATGTACGACATTTGACAGATTATTGTACCATGACCCCTTGATTATCGTACGACAGTTAGCAATTTCGAGAATCGTGCGGGTTGTTTGGTATTGTCATTTGAGAATTACTTTATCGTGTGTGTACTAACCCATTGTCGTTTCATGCCTGGATTGTCGTACGGGAGGTAGCACATTGTCGTACAAGTTTTCATACCAGAATTTCAATTATCGTACCAGAATTCTAGGTTGTCTTTTAGATTTGATTTTTGGATTTGGATTGAAAGCTAACCCTAACAATTGATATTTGTTGTTTCTGATTGGTACTTGTTATTTTTGGCTCACGAAAAAGCGCAACAAAATTGAAAATCAAGTAAAATCTACTAAGCGCGTTGCGTTGGAACTGAGGTATTATGCTACATCTGATAACATATTGATTTGGAACATAAAACAAACCTCTCACATGTTTAGCTTGAGTGTCTCTTGCTTTCATAAATCACATTCATTTTTGGGCTCTAAAAAGAACATAGATTTACTTTCTGCATATTTGTTACACATAGTAATTAGACCCTTTGAACACTATTTGTGAAGTTCTTGAGAGAGTGGGCTCCATTTGCTTGTTTTGCATGCAAATCTCTTCTCGAAAATAGATCTCCTTGTAGGTAGGGAGGATACTGTTATTATCTCACGGTCTTACTTGGTTTAGTCCTCAACTTTGATCGGTACGTTCTCTCTTGGACCCACGTAGAGAGCTCGGTAGACATTTTTGTTGACATCACAAACCTTGGTGAGGTGGTTTCAGTCTTAGCATGTCAATTGATCTATTTGCTATGTTTTGGTGAAGTGAAGAGGCTAGAGGATTATGCTCTACTCCCTTTTTGGGTAGTATAAAAAATTCAGATCTTTGAATCTAAACTAAGTCCCCCTGTGGTCCTTTTTGTGAGTCTCCTTTTAAAGAGGGTTAACCGTAGTGGACATTCCCTTTATTGGGTCAATCACGTGGACGAAACCTCAAGAGGTAATAGCCATTTTCGCCGTGGTAGCAGCAACCACTATATAAATGTCCTTGTGGAAGAAATCTCCACAGGTGTAGTCTCTTGTTGGGCTGTCAGATCTCCTCAGCAGCTCCTGATTGATTAAATTCTTGGACTGTGTCAAAACCCCGGTGCACCTGGATTGGATTTCGCCCTCTTGAGATTACAAAAGTTGCAGAGTCAGAGCATTACTAAGAACCCTAGTGCAACCAAATTTTTATTTTCTTGGACTATGTACGTGCTTGCAAAACTTTTGAGAACATACACAAGTAGCATACTTAGATATTAGAACAATAAGTCACTATTCTTGTTCATATGCAAGGTTGCTTTGTCCCTTGCTCATTGTTTAAAGATGATTTCTTGCTCCCTTGATTGCTATTTTGTGTGCCTGATATCTACTTGGTTACTTAAAATGAACAAACTCGAGACAAACTACTACACAGATCTTCAAACTTGGACAGAAAATTTTTGCAAACAATCTGATATTGAAAACACTAAAAATTGAAAAATTGTAAAATTTGAAGCAAAAATCCTTTCTGGTGTCAAAAGTCATCCTAAAAATTCAAAAGTCATACGAGTTTTCCCAATTGTCGTGCCAGAACCCCCAGATTGTTGTACGGGAGACTGTATACTGTCGTACGAGTGTTGTCACAAAACCAAGCAAAATCAAAACCTAGTGTCAATTGTCATACGAGCTTTGTCAGTTGTCGTGTCAAAGCTAACCCAGACTCTTACGAGCTTAGAGAAACTCATATCAAAGTTTTACCAAAGTTGCCAGAAACCTCCAAAATTTGTCAGAAATCTAACTTTTACAGCCAACTTCTAGATTTTGTCAGAAAATTCACAATGTCAAGAACAGAGCAGAAAATCAGAAGAATCCAACCAATTTTACAAAAGTGGTCTCTTGAGTTTAATCCAGTCTTCTGATTTATCGATTTGAATCACGTTCATCCTATGTCAAAACCTTGTCAAACCATCTCCTAATTCAGTCTTCAATAAAATAACTAAGTGTTGTGAGCTCGTGTCCGTCATCTTTTGGGCGTCTACCCATACATCTAGCGCACAATATCCTTCATTTACGTCCAAATCAATCTTCAACCAACCCAATCTTGACAAGGTTGCGTCACTCGATCTTCTTGAACCAAGTCATTCTTCAGTCATCTTAATCTTGCTCTTTTACTTCACCCGAGGTTAATGGTGGAAACTAGAGCTTCCTCACAAAGAAAACAAGGAGAACAACCCAGATTCTCTTCCACAACATCTTATGTAATTGCTCAAACATTTCATCAACCTTACGATACCAATCTATTTGGAGAAGACGCTCTTGGCAATATTTACTTGAAAGGTGGTTACGTTACCCCTCCTGTATCAGTTCACGGAGGTAATCAACAAACTCCACATCAATCAATCCCTGGTAGTCCTCACAACAACACGATGTCTCAAGGAGGAAACCAAGGTTCTCAAGGTCATCAATCTAATCATGGCGGAGATCCAGAACCAACACCATATGAAATCGAGCGGTATAGAAATGACGATGACTTTCAAAAAATGATGAAACATTTCTTACAAGAAGAGAAAGAAACCCACTTCTTAGAACTAGCTTGACAAGGAGCCAAACTTCCTCCTAACTTTAATGTTGAAGATATTGTCACTTAGGAGGAAGAAACTCCTATCATAGCCATGATGAAACAGATGCATGCTATGCAAGTCAAGTTAAACAAGATGGAGAAAGATAAAGAACCTAAAGAATTTTCTATGGAGGCTCTATGCCCCTTTCCATTTGATAAAAACTTGTACATGCCACCATTCCCAAAAAGAGTGGAGATACCAAAATATGATAAGCATGATGGAAACTCTGACCCTCAAGATCGTGTCATAGAATTCTGCACTCAATCCATGGAGTTTATGCATGAACCAACTTATCTGATGCGTCTTTTCCCTCAATCTCTAGGAGGTTCAGCCATTCATTGGTTCTCTAAAATGCCGCCAACCATCAAAACCTTTGAGGAGTTGATCAAATTGTTCTACCAACAATACTCCTACAATATTCAACATCCAATCACCATGATAGATATCCGCAATCTGAAACAAAAGATAGGAGAACCCTTCCCAAATTTCCTCAAACGATGGAGGAAGAAGTTTTCACTCTATGCTTGATCTATTCCGGAAAATTGAAAAACTTGAAATCTTCATCAACAATCTAATTCTGGAACTCAATTATCATCTGCAAATGCAAAATCACACTTCTTTTGAGAAAATGGTATAAAATGCCATAAAAATTGAAAATGTGCTTTCTCGTAAGGGAGACATCGATTAACAAAGATAGCAAGTATGAATTTGGTTCTAGTTCCAACAACAAAGACAAAGTCAAATTATGGAACAAGAATAAGAATGTTGTGACAGATGGTGTTGTCAATCACATCAGTGCTCCATCAAAGACAGCTGCATTCAATCTTACCATGGGCACTCAAGGCATAAAAGCTTCTGAACAAAAGACATCTGAATCTGCTAAAAAGTCTAATGACTATAAACCATGGGTTACAAAACCAAAGCACGAGTTCACTCCTTTGGGTGAGTCCTTAGAATCTGCCATGAAAATGCTATTGGCAAACAAAATAATCACATTGCCTAAAATAAAACCATATGATCTTGAAGTTAAACCTAAATGGTGGAAAGAGACTGATTTCTGTGACTTCCATTGAAACAAAGGTCATAAAACCAATAACTGCATGCGCTTAAAACATCTCATTCAAGACAAAATTGATGAAGGAGAATTTATAATTGACAATCACAAAACCAACAATGATCATACAACATTCATGGAACCATTTCTGAAGCACAATCAAGGAGATTCATCTTCTAAGCCTAACATGGGTGCTAAAGTCAATTACGCCTACTCTGGAAACAATGATGTCATTAACATGGTTGAACCATGCCTATCTGAACATTGCAATGTCATCACTATTGTGAAAAAGGATAGAGATAATCAATCAACAAATGCAGTAGCTCGATCACAAGCTCAGGTACACCTACAAAGATAAAAACTCGAGTTCCTTAAATGCCCCTAAAGTGCCTTTCAATCTTTCATCTGCTTCTAAATAGAGGGCTGCCTCAAAATCAACTCCTAAAGAGACCAGAGCGACATCATACAGTATTGTCCAACAACTCCAGCATACCAATGCAAAAATATCCATGTTTGAGTTGCTTCAGATATCTCCTGCTCATAGGGCTATTCTGGACAAAGCCTTGCTCAGTTCCAATGTTCCTGACAATCTTGATCTAGACAGATTCCAGACTATGGTTGGTCATCTGACATCGCCCCAGTATATCTCCTTTTCAGAGGAAGATGACAATTCGTTGAGTCATTTGCATAACTAGCCCTTGCACATTAAAGTCTTGATCCAAAACCGTCGTGTCAAACATGTGTTGATAGATGGAGGCGCTAGTCTAAATATCTATTGTTACAAATTGATCACACAACTGGGATTATCAAAAGATGTTATTGATCTGAAAAAGAAGATAACCATAAAAGCATATGATGAGCAAGAAAGATCTTCCAAAGGAACAATTGTCCTACCTATCAGAACAGGACCAGTTATCAAAGACATCACCTGTCAAGTTCTAGATCTTCCATTGGCTTACAATGTTCTTGTAGGGAGACCTTGGATACATGAAATGCAAGCTATTCCATCAACATACCATCAATGTGTGAAGTTTCCTTATGATGGAGTAGAGGTAACGATTCCAGCTGACATATCTACATCTTGCAATGCCTTGAAAGAAAGTGCTGACAAACTTGTTCCACATAATAGAGAATATTTCCTCAAGGAAACATATATTGCATCAACATCCAAGATGGAAGACATTGCCAAAGAAGTCAAAATCAAGGACACATGCATGGGAGAATATACTATGGAGCCAGTCCTATCTCTCACATCTCTTCCGTTGTCCCCAAAATCTTATGGACAACCTTCAGACAAGGTGAAACCTATTGCTAAAGAATCCCAAGTCATATTTAATAGAAGTTTTATCAAAGAAAAAGTGTTCAAGCAAGAATCTGATGAGGAAGAAGCTATATTAACATCGTTATACAAAGATGAGTCTCATCCCAGATAGTTTAGAAATGTGACTCTAAAACGCCTAAAATTCCTGTCAAATCTTATGGACCAGGTCATAAACTCATGTCTAAAATGGGATACACTAGAAAAGGACCTCTAGGAACAAGAGGCAAATGCATTATAAAACTAGTTGAACATTGTGGAAGGATGACCAAAGATACTATAGGCCTGGGATATCAAAAGAAGCCTTTTCATCTCAACAAAAATTCTCCACATGTCTTAGAGCAGATTGAACCATCAAAAGAAACTCAGCTAGAGGAAGAAACACCACAATCCGATAGTGATGATTCAAACACCACTGATCTTATTCCTTATGGATGTTTACCTCAAGAAATACTAGATCTTCTTAAAGATGAAGAAAAACTTAAAGAGAATATCAATGTAGTAGATACACAAGAACCTACTACTAAACAAGAAGAAGGTAAACCTAAGACAATAGTTGAACACTTGGGATACAATAGTGATTTTGAAACAGATTCCCATGAATATGAATTCCGCTTCGAATATGAAGGCAATCCTTCTTGGGGGATTCATCCTAACTTTACACATGTTCTTAGATTTCCCAGAAATCCATATGAAGAATGAAATGACTATGAATGGGGAGTCATTCCAGAAGAAGATGAGCTTATAACTAAAAAACACATTGATGTCATTCACCAATATTCACCTAAAATCGATGTGAGTCTAGAGCGAAATGACGAACTTAGCGAGTCTGATCCACCTACGGCTAAAGTGGAATCCAATAATGACATTGAGACTATTCATGAATTAAACATTCTGAGTAGTAATATCACCTTTGAATTCGTGAGTCGGGTTAGGACCAATGATGACAACACCATATGCATGAACACCATTTCCCAATCCTCCCCTACATTGACTATCCAACATCCAAAGCTTATAGACCAAACAACTACCGATCCAAACCAAGATATCCACACCTTCCCGAGTGACTATGCCCTTTCTTGCTACCTCAATGCAGTGGAACCTATGACAACTTCCATCAGTGAACTTAGCGTTAGCATGATAGAGTCGGATATCAAGTATCTCAGTCAAAAAAACAAAAGCAAAAAGAAAAAGAGTTTTGAGGGTGAAAACCACTTTGTGGCAGTCTCAGAGCCTAAAATAGTAAAAATAAAAGACGTATCTGAATGTGAAAACCTCTCTGAGGCACCTAAGGATGAGATATTTGATGTCCTTCCGAGTCATTTACATGATAGATCTCCAGTATTGATAGAACCAACTCAATCTATCAACTTGGGTACACCAGAAGAACCACAATTGATTCATGTAGCACAATCCCTATTAGAGGAAGAGAAATACACATTCAATAATTTACTAACAGAAAAGAAGATCAACTTCGCATGGAAGTATTTAGATATGCCAAGGTTGGATCTCAATTTGATAATGCATCATCTTTCTATAGCTCCAAGAGTCAAACCTGTTAAACAAAAATTGCGAAAGATGCATCCACATGTTGCACTCCTAGTCAAAGCTGAGCTAGAAAAGTTACTAAAAGCCGGATTTATCCGAGTCATAGATTATGCAGAGTGGATCTCCAACATTGTTCTAGTATCAAAACCAGACAAATCTATAAGAGTATGCTCAGACTTCAGAGATGTAAACAAAGCATGCCCTAAGGATGAATTTCCACTACCAAACATTGATATGATAGTGGATATGACTGCGGGCTTCGAAATGTATTCTTTAATGGATGGTTTCGCAGGATACAACCAAATCAAAATTGCTCCAAAAGATCAAGAGAAAATAACTTTTACATGTGCATGAGGTACTTTTTGTTGGAATGTCATGCCATTTGGTCTTAAGAATGCCGGTGCTACATATCAATGAGCTATGACATCTATCTTTCATGATATGATGCATCAAACTATGGAAGACTATGTTGATGACACCTTAGCTAAGTCTGTGATAAGATCAAAATATTTGAATGACTTGAGCAAAATATTGGATAGAATGAAGAAGTTTAGTCTCAAACTGAACCCTAAAAAGTGTGCTTTTGGTGTCACTTCTGGAAAGATCCTAGGCTATATTTTTTCAAAGAAAGGCATTGAAGTAGATCCTAGTAAATTCAAAGCTATCATGGAGATGCAACCTCCCCAAAATATCAGTCAAATGAGAACCTTACAAGGAAGGGTGCAATCAATCAAACATTTCATATCTCAGCTAGCAGACATATCACAACCTTTCACAAAGACATTACATAAGGGTGTGAATTTTGCATGGAACAAGGAATGTGAAAAGAATTTCACTCATATCAAGAAATATCTATCAAATCCTCCTATTCTGATGCCTCCTATTCAAGGGAAGCCATTGATTCTATTATGTCTCTGCCATAGATACATCACTGGGGGTATTGCTAGCACAACATGATGAAAACAAGAAGGAAAGAGCTATTTACTACATCAACAGAACATTGGTAGCATATGAGAAGAACTATTCAATGATTGAGAAAGCTTGTCTAGTTGTGATCTTTGCATCATAGAAATTGAGACACTACATGTTAGCTCATACAACACAACTAATAGCTAAGATTGATCCACTAAAGTACCTACTAAACAAAGCTGCCCTCACAGGTAGACTAGCTAAATGGGTGATGTTATTGAGCGAATTTGACATAGAATATGTTGAAAGAAAAGCTATTAAAGGCCAAGTCATTGCAGATCAACTGGCTGAAGCACCATTGTTTGATGATACACCATTACAGATGGAATTTCCTGATTCATCCATCATGCACATATCTTCTAGGACTTGACATCTTATCTTTGATGGATCTTACACACAGAATGGATCTGGAGCAGGCATATTATTCATAATATGACAAGGTTACTCAGTACCTAAAGCATTCAGAATAAAATTTCCTTGCACAAACAATATTGCTAAATATGAAGCTCTACTTAATGGTATGAAGATAGCAATTGAGTGGCGAGTAATAGAGTTGCACATTCATGGAGACTCACAGCTAGTCATACACCAAGTCAATGATGTGTACCAAACGAAAGATGAGAAACTTGTTCCATACAAATGCATGGTAGATGACTTAAAGAAATATTTTATATCTATCAAGTTTGAGCAGATTCCTAGAACAGAGAACAAGGCTATTGATGCTATGGCAACACTATCATCTCTACTACAGCAGCCTAAACATGAGCTACGTTATGAGTTCCTGGTAGAAGCATTGTCATTTCTCGCATATGATTCCCCCGAAACCTGCATGATCTGCACTGTCGTTGGTCATGATTCTTCCAGATACAAAAACCTATACTCCTACCTTAAAGAGCAAATCATTCCTGATACCTTCAACCACCATGAGAAACGATACCTTATCCAAAATGCATCCCGGTATGTCATCATTGGTAATGATCTATATAAACGGAGTCTAGATGGTACACTTCTTAGGTGTTTAGAACGTGAAGAGTCTCAATGCGCATTAGAGGAAGTCTATGACGGTATATGTGGATCACATTCCAACATTTTAACACTAGCTCGAAAACTTATTAGGGCTGGGTATTATTGGCTTGAAATGGAAAAAAGAGGCTATCAAATTTACTAAGAACTGTCAAAAGTGTTAAGTACATGGAAACTTGATTCATGCACCAGGGAGAGATCTTATTCCCTTTACTACACAATAGCCTTTTCAACAATGGGCATTTGATCTGATAGGTGCTATTTATCCACATTCTTCTAATGGACATACCCATATCATTACAACTACAAACTATTTCACAAAATGGGTAGAAGCAATCCCTTTGACTCAAGCAACTAGAAAGCAAATCTCTATGTTCATTCTGACCTACATCATATGCCGATATGGTATTCCACATTCAATAGTCACAGATAATGGTGGCCAATTCAAGGGACTTAGATTCCTTATGCTCAAAATTTAAGATAACACAACATTGGTCGTCCATTTACTATCCTCAAGGGAATGGACAAGCAAAGGCATCAAACAAGAATATATTGAAAATCTTGCATCAAACAGTTAATAAAACAGGAAGAGACTGGCACCTCATGATCAATTCAGCTCTCTAAGCCTACAAAACAAGTATCAAAACGCCCACTGGGGCTACACCCTTCGCTTTAGTTTATGGGTCTGAAGCGGTATTGCCTAGTGAGGTTGAAAGCCCATCATTAAGAATCAGAATGCATGGTCTAGTAACTAATGATGACTATAGAGTGTCTAGGTTGCAAGAACTTGAACTACTAGATGAGCGCAGACAAGCAGCATATGATCATCTCAGAGTATATCAGGAAAGAATGTCTAGAGGCTACAACAAGAAAGTCAGATACAAAGAATTTCAGGTTGGCGATCTAGTCTTGAGAGAAAATCCTAAAAATCAATCACATCAAGAACGCAAGGGGAAGTTTGAACCCAACTGGTTGGGTCCCTTTGTTGTCACTGCTACTTTTGGCTCTGGAGCCTATCAACTCTCAATGACTGAAGGAGAATAGCTCTGAGAACCAATCAACATTCTCCATCTGAAGAAATTCTACACCTAAGGCATTCAGTATTCAAAAATGTCCTGAAAAAATCATAAAAATTAGAAAAGTCTTGAAAAAATGAACATCTTGGTGAAAACCTAGCAATAGGCGCCTTGATGATTCACAAAAAAATCAAAAAATGGAAAAGTACAAAAAAATTGAGAAGATAAAAATACAAAAAAAAAAAGAAACAGAAAAAGTGCCTTGGTGAAAACCTAGAAATAGGCGCCTTTGTAGCAAAAAAAAATCTCTACCAAGATGGTGAAAACCCAACAAACGAGTGCCACTTGTTTAAAATGCTCCATCTATTAGCGCAATCTTGGTCTTTCCCAACTTTCAGTCTTGCTTTAGTTTGTACATATCTCCTGGTTTGTTTCTGCATCCTATTTTCAATAAAGTCAGTATGTGCACCAATCAGTAAAAGTGTATGTATCCTATCAATGTTTCAAACTTAGGGGTGCAATCAATGTCATATCCTATGGTCTCCAATATATCTTAAACTAGTCATATCCAGTCAGAGTCCTTCCAAAGCTACATTCGAGTCAGTGTATCTATCTCCTTACTAGAAAGGATTTTGCAATCAAACACAAACAAACATCAACAACAAATTGAAAACAATCTTTTCTTCATTGTTTTTATCTCCTTGTATGATTACTGATTCACATTGAGATTTTTGCATATTATGTACCCTCAAGCTCTTCGATGATGTCCTTCATAGGATTTAGAGAGTGATGACTAGGGGCATAATCTTTTCTTTATTTTCTATTTTGAGTGAAAATCTAACAACTTTCGAAATTCTGGATTGAATTGGTGTCCACTATAAGTGCCTCCATCACGTATTGGATGGCCATGTGTAGCTTGACCATTGATACCCAGATGCTTCAAGGAAGTTTGATCTAACTATTATCTTTTTGAGTGAATTCTTACTCCTACTGTGAAATGTGATCTTAGCCAAGGATGTGAACGTTAAAGGGTCACTACGAGTAATTCATAACAGATTCAGAATGATCTCTAGACTGCTTGGTTTGTTTGTCCACAAGGCGTATTCAGGTCATCACAATGTTTATGTTCTGATGCTTATACAAATTGCTATATCAAAATGGACATGATATTTAGGTCATCTTGGCATTTATGCCTTGGTACTTATATTTAATCCGACATTCCGACAAAAAGTCCATATTCATATGTCCATGGTTGTCTAGCCAGTGGGCGTTGTATTGACTTTTGAAGTAAAAATTAATATTCATATGTTCATGGTTGTCTAACTAGTGGACATTGTATTGATTTATCCGGTTATCTAATAAAATATTCAGTGATGAAAACGACCGACACATGATTAGTGACTAAGTCCTAGGTCCTAGGTTTGCATTTCATTCTGCATGTCACTTTGCACTTTGCATGATTGCATTTATCTCATGATTGCCAAATCAGCTTGACGCTTAAATGATTCTTTAACGCTAAACATGACACAAGGACTGAATCTCACATGAAGGTCTCTTCATAGATCATCAAGCAGTCACCATCCTGGGTTAAACATCCCTTTTGACAAATGACCGAGTACTTGTCTTCATCAATACCTGCAAAATATATCATGTGTATCACTGCATTTACATTATATATCATAATCATTCCATTACATCCATTGCATTACATACATGTACATCCATAAAGCATAAAACATATCATACATTTCCATAATCCATAATCAACTGCATTGCATAATCCATACATTCTACACTAATCAAAGCATTTCAAACATTTGCATCACATGATATAATCATCATAAAAAAATAACAAGTATATATGAAGTCACAACCCAAAAATCAATCTCATATATATCATAAACCTTAGAATAGTCAGGGGTGCACTAATGGCATAATATACAAAAGAATGAGCTCATGTGAGCTATCAGATCAGATCAATGTATATGGACAAAATGATAAAAACAATCAGAATACTAAGGAAGATTAGTTGTCTGCCTTCTCCTCCGCATCTGGTGGTGGTGGGGCAGGTGCATCTGGTGGTGGGTTAGCCCGTGGTGCTCTAACTCCCTCCGAAGCAACTATGTATTGAGAGTATGTTAGCACTCTTTGAGTAGCAGGTACAGTCGCATAATATGTCAAAACATAGTAAGAAGCCCGACTAGTTTGATGAATGACCTCAGCCTGCAACCGTCTCACGTCCACCTCTCGCTCTAGTCTTTTCCTCTCAGACTCTCTCATTTGTATCTCCAATGTGGCACTCTGCAATCTCAAATCCTGAATCTGTGCTCGGAGTCGCCTAATAATATCCTGAGGTGTCTGCCTCAGCTACCGATACCTCTGCATCGTCCATAGGCTGATTAGCAGCCTCCGCACTGCGCGCCTTGCAGCATTGAACCTCAGCACCTAGATCAAAATCAGGATCAACCTGTGTATCATCAGCACCACCCACATCCTGCTGAGCACCTAAAATCTCATCTGCACTCCCAACACTACCCAGTTGACCACCCTCACCTCTAGTATATCTCCTCTAAAGAACTGCAAGTCGGCCTACTGTAGAACTTTGAGGGAGAGGTGGTCTCATGTGTCCAACTGGTCTCTATGGGGTAACAATTGCTCTAGGCCTAAGTGGTGTAGGTTGCACCACTGGTATCTGAACATCTTGACGTCTCTGGCCTCTACTCTTGGGTGCACCTGTCACATCTGCTGCCTCCTCCATAGTCAGAATCAACTCTGTCAGATCAGAAAATCTCCTCACAAGATGCTCAACCAACCAAGCAATAAATGCATCAGTAACTCCCGCATCAACAACCTATGGCTTGTAATCCCAATCTCTAGCCACATATCCAGTGTACTCTGGATTGCAAAGATCATAAGATAATTGAGCTGTGCATCCCAACCCAACCTCTCAGACCATCCATGCATAAGTGGCATAATCCTATGGTGCATCCTGTATGATGCCATACTGTCTCCATACCCTCGTGACGATGAATCACTCTAAGACAATAGTAGATCATCCTATCAGCACCCGACTCTGATAGAAGTAACTGAACTGGGCACGTGCAACTAGCCATGCCTCCACCTGTAGGTACGGTCTCCAAATGACGAAGGTCATGTCATCTAAGACACACCTCCAGTACTCTGTGATGCCCATCCAAACCTGTGTGACATATCCAGAGTACTTATATATATCAGTGGCTCCTGTGGCTTCCTACCCTTGCCGCATACAAGTTGACATATCAGGATGTGCTCCCATGCCCAAATCTATAGAACAAGTGCACTAGAAGTAGAAGATTTTCCCTCATGATACACTACCTCGTGCATCTTTGAGAAAATATGAGCAAGTAGACACTAACCCCATCCTAGCTCAGAGGGACTAGCCATCAGGCGTGCTACTATCGGGGCCCAGCCCATCAGAAGACCATTCTGTTGATGGTCAAACATGATGATCCCACCGATCATTCCTGTACACTCTAGTATGTGGGTCTGCCCATATCTCTATACTAGAGCCTCCCAGGAGATATACTGAGCTAACTGATCATCATCACTGAACAAAGTCCGAAAGGCATGAAGACCAACATTCCCTGCACTAATATAATTAGGACGAGGGCCATGAAACAATATACATAGAATCTTATACACATCCTCAGGTGTCACAGTGATCTCCCCGATAGGTAGGTGGAATGTCTATGTCTCTGAATGGAATCTCTCAATCAACGCCATAAGCAAACCATGGTTCACTTGAATCTTAGGCAATTGTATTAGGTACTCAAATCCGCAAGTAGCTAGGTGCACTCTGAGAGGGTCAAACAGTGATACACAGAGTCTCTGGGTAGCCGGATGAGATATCCGCACATGTACATTTGGATAATGAACCTACAAAGCAAAAAAATAGGGTACCCTATCAGTAATTTGGTAAAAAATTAGGCTATAAGCACATAAATTGAAAAGTTGAATACTTTAGAAGGTGCATTAAATGCTACAAAATCAACCTAAGAAATCAGAAAAATAAAAAATTTGACCTAAGGATGAGAAAAACACTCATTTTCCATACGAGTTTTCAGATTGGTGTCAAAACTCGTACGAGTTTCTGTGGGTTCCTGCACGACATTTCATGTACACATGACAATATACAGGTTCTCGTACGACACTTGAGGGACTTGACAAAATGTCGTACGACAAATGGGTCCCTCTCATACAAGTTACAGTTTAAATGGGGATGAATTTCTACATAAAATTTAAAACTTGTATGAGTCCTACTGGACTATCGTACGACTTTTGTGGTGAAAAAGTTCAAAAAGCTAAACATATGAAAAAGATCCTAAAAATGCTAAAAACATGGAAAATTTGAATTCACAGAGAGGTACAAAGGTCCACTTATCGGGTTCCTGTATTGGGGAGGTCATTGGTGCCGTTTGCTGCGCTCGAATCGATATAAGGAGACTGGAACTGCCATTTTGTCCATTTTTCTCTCAGAGAGCTCGACAGAAGTTTGTAAAAGTCAAAAGGAATAATGATTTGAAAATGACCCTTTTGGGCCTTATATAGGTTTTGACCTAATTTTTCAAAGTGCTCTATTTTGCATGAAAATTGCACCCGTGGCTAATTTCAATGTTCTAAACCCATTTTCAAGATCCAAATAGAAATCTGAGATCAGTTACATTATCAAAATCATGATTTGAAATTTTCGGACCCAGGACGGTCGACTACTTGCATAATCGACCTTTTAATCATCAAAGAAATCCAATTTTCAACTTAACTGATTATCTTACATCAAACTATCAAAATTTCAACCATGGTCAAACTTGGTCAAACTTAGTCTTCAGGACTTCCAAACAATGCAGAACGCATCTCCGGACATGCACAACCATTTCTCAAATCAATTAACATGCTTCTAAACCATTTAACGTTGACCTTTCTTGTTAGATTTTGATTTTCATCGCGAAGTGGGCATGGTATTGCACATCAATCAAATCTGTAAATCAAATCTTTCTTTCAGTAATCAAGACAACAACCACGTCTAGTTGTCAATTCATCAAAATACCTTGTCGCTTGGGGCACATCGCTAGGGGCATATCAGATTCATCAAAATCCATATCAATCTGGTATTCTCTTAATTTTGCGAACTGTATCACCTCTTCGTAACCATCAGTTCAGTTGTGTTAATTCCTTGGTTCTTCGTAACTGAAGGGTTCAGATTTGGCATCCTTTCGATTCCTTTGGACAATTAGTCTGGAGTTAGGACAGTCACTTCTTCGTAATCATAGGTTTAGAATCAGGCATTTTGACACTTCTTTGTAATCATCGGTTCATTGTTGATATAGTTAGCATCATCTCAATTGTTTGGTCAACCAAGACCTGAATCACCAACATCTTCAAATCTATCAATCGATTTCTATCTTGGAATTGATTAATCTCTCAGGATTAGTTTCTCCACCACATAACTGAGTCCACATCATTATCAAAAATATATTAATCTTTGAACCACTGCGCTTCACACAGTATTTCAAAGAGGGGCAAAATGTAATACCCCAAAAATGGGGTATAGGTTCATTAACCTCCTACATCAACAAATCAATCAAAATCGACATCAAAGTCCTAACCTAAGGCACATCTGCACATAAGTTTATCAAAACCCTAATTGATTTTATCCTAATTCTGCAACGGAGAATATTTCCTAAGTATTCCTAATTCATCTATTTCTTCCTAATTAATATTATTTAAAATTGACAATAAATCAAAAATCTTATGAATAATTGATTAAATTCTTATTTAATTAATTAAATCTAGTTGTTAATATTTAATGAAATAGTTTAGAGTAAAAGTTTGATTTAATAATTGATTAACCCATAAATTAGTTATTTTAAAACAAAATCAGTTAAGTTGAGAATAAATCACTTTATTTTTAAATTAATTCATATTAAATCATGCACAATCAGAAAAGCAGTCAACTTTAAATCAATTATCAATTTGAATCCATTAACTTTCTAAACTCAACATGTGATTGTGAGTTGAAAAAGTGAACTAAACTCTATTTCGAGTTAAAAAGTGCTTTTGCATGATTTTATGAGTTGATCTTTTCCTAATTTCTTGTTAACTCAAAAATCAACCTGAATTTATCAAGAGTGATTTATGGCTTTTCTCAATGCATCCTCAAGCCTTGGATTTCTATATAATCAAGGCTCAGCTTCTTGGTTTTAGGTCCTTCGAATTTGCATACTTGAACTCTGGCGAATTTGCATTTGAAGAATCAAGCTCTTGTGAACAGGCGATTGTGAGATTTTTGTTATTGTTTTGATCATAGCATTCATTCATTTTCATATCATAGAATATCATTGTTAGATCAATTTGCATATCATTTCAATCCACTCTAGACTAGTTTCATATCATTTTTTCATCTTATTGAACACAAAATCCAAAAAAAAAAGATTAATCTGCATTCATCTTTCATACATCTTTATCAATTAAATCCTTCATTTAGGTGTTGCATTGTGACTAATCTCAGTCTGAATCTGAGAATACCATACTCGCACCTACTAGAAGGCAGCAAATCACCTGGTTAGCTATATTGTTCTTATTTGCAGATTTCTTGATTTGCTAACCTCTAATGTTTTACTAAAGTGTTGTGTCTCCAGCTAGGTACGAAATTCACACACACACTTCTCTTGTCTCCATTTCTCACAGTCAAAAGGCTCCTCCCTTCTCAGACCACTTCCCATATTTTGAATGCTGATGCTATTCTGGCTTTGAATTTTATGAATTTTCCAAGACTCACTGCTCTGCTTGCTCTTGCTATTCAAAGCTCTTAAAATTACCCAAAATCTGTGTCTCCTTAATTCTCAAATAATGATCCCACACTTAACCTTACATGCATCTCTCCTCGGTAATTGTTTCATCCTTGTCATCGTTATTTTGAGTGGCTTTTCCCTCCTTGTGATTAATTTTATCATAAGTGCTTAGACTTATGATCTCAGTTTTTAGATTTGCTTCCCCTGTCCATGTTTTGATGACATCATTCTGGGGCCCCTCATTTGCCAGCCTGTCTGTCGGCTTATTACCTTCATGATATATATGAGTGACGTGGCTTTCCTCAAAAGTATGGATTATCATCTTGATTTTATCGATTATGTGAGCTATAGTCCATGAGCTCATATTTTTTTTCCATTAATACAATTAATTATGTTGAGATAATCACCTTCCAGCTAAAGCTTCGAGCATCCCAAATCTTTAGCGAAATTCACCACATAGAGCACCGCCTCAACTTCCACCACATGGTTAGGTTGAATTCCCAATAGAGCAACTATAGCTCCCAGATAATTACTAGCCCAATCTCTTATAAGGCCTCCCCCTCCAGCCCTTTCAGGGTTTCCTCTAGTAGAGCCATCAAAGTTCCCTTTTAACCATCCCATAGGTGGAGTAGTCCACATAATATTGTCTCTAGGATTCAGATCTGTTCTGCTCTTCAAGTTGTCCCAGGAGATGGTATTATCATTATTGAGATTAGGATTCCACAATAAAGAGTCTTTCTTACCTATGCTTATGAAGTTTTCCATAAGGCTTCTGCACACAGAGTTAGCAACCTTATGAGAGGGCGCTATTTTTTCTCTGAAGACTCTATTGTTCCTCTCCTTCCATATTTTCCAGGTGAAGTGAGGGAGAACAATTTTCCAAAGATCCTTAGCATTTTGTCATGAAAATGGCATTGCCATTGCTGAACAAAATCTTGGAAGTTTTGAGGCTTAACCCACTTCAGATTCAAAGTCATGAGGATCGAGTCCCACACCTCTCTTGCAAAGGAACAATGGATCACTAAGTGATTACATGATTTAGCCTCTTCACAACACAAGAAGCATCTATTCAGAATTTGGAATCCTCTTCTAGTGAGGTTGTCCAAAGTGAGGATTTTATTCTGAACAAGCAACCAAAAAAACATATCAATTTTTGGGATAAGATCTTTGTTCCATACCTGAGAGCAAAGGGGTCGGTTTTCATGAGGGATGAGGAGGGCCGAAGCAGAGGCAACCAAGAACTTGCCAATGTTATCAGGACCTCAAATCAATTCATCAGCCACATTTTCTCTGATAAACCAATTATTAAGTTGTTTATTCACCTCTTTGAATCTATTATCCTTCAATCCAAGATCATTCCATTCATGATTAATCCAGTAGCCGCTCACCTTTTCCCTGATAGTCTCTTTACATTCTTGGATTGTTGTTTGCCATTCCTCATTATCAATAAGAGGCTTTTCCATCAGCCATTTATCATTCGAAAGATGAATCTTCATACCATTTCCCAACTTCCATCTAACACCTTTTATGACCAGTTTATTGCCCTTACTGATACTATTCCAGACATACGATCCTTGGATGTCAATTTGAGAGTGTAGAGTTTCTTCAAGAGAGGTGAGATGGTACTTGATTTTAATGATAGAATTCCATTCTTTTTCATCTTCAAAGATCCTCCAGCATTGCTTAGCTAGTAAAGCTTTATTAGTATTAGTAATGTTTATGATGCCCAGCCCCCCAAATTTCTTAGGTTTACAAACCTTCTCCCAAACAACTAGGCTAAGTCTTTTTTTCTCTTCAACCCCAGTCCAAAGGAACCTTTTTTGGATTTTTTCAATAAGGTCAGCCTAGTTTGGAGGTATTTTGAACAAGCTGAGAGCATAAACTGGAAGATTTTGAAGAGTTGCCTTCAGCAATTGCACTTTTCCAGCTTGGCTTAGAGTTGCCCCTTTCCATCCTGCAGTTTATTGTTGGATCTGTCAAGGATTTCATTCCAAAAAAAGGCTTCCAGTTTCAAACACAGATGCAAACCCAAATAAGGAGCAGGGAGCATCCCTATCTTACAACCTAATATGGAAGAAATTTTGTTCTTTCTTTCTTCAGGAGTATTAAAAAAGTACAGAAAACTTTTCTCTCAATTTATAAGTTGACCGGTAGCATTAGAATAAACATTGAGGGCCTTTTGCAAATTCCTCGCTTCTTTGATAGAAGATTCACCCATAAGAATCGTGTCATCAACAAATTGTTCATGAGAGAACTTGAGACCAAAGGAAGAAGGTTGGAGGCCAAAAATCTGCCCATTAATGACCAAACTTTTAATAAATCTCCCAAGGCTTTCAACCATTATCACAAAGAGGATAGGAGAGATAGGATCTCCTTGTCTCAAACCTCTGGAGGGTCTGAAGAAGGGAGAGAAATCCCCATTCACAATGACAAAGGAGGAGACCGTAGTCACCAGTTGCATAATAAGTTTAACCACCCCCTGATCAAAACCAAAAGCCTAAAGAATTTTAGATAGCAGCTCCCAATCGACTTTGTCATAGGCTTTCAACAGATCTAGCTTCATCAAGAAACCCTGTTTCCCAGATTTCTCCAAAGAATGGATATTCTCGTGCACAATAATTATGGAGTCCAAAATTTGTCTCCCCAGGACAAAGCCATTCTATTGAGGAGAGATAAGATGAGGAAGAATTTTTAAGATTTTGGAAGTAAGGACCTTAGACATGATCTTGTACACAGAGTTACAGAGACTGATAGGCCTAAAGCTATCAACAACGTTAGCTCTCGATCTTTTTGGAATAAGAGATATAAAAGTAGAGTTAAGTTCCTTAAGGATAGACTTAGATCCAAAGAACTCTTTCACAACACATCACACATCATTCCCAATGATTCTCTAGAAAGTTTGGAAAAAGAACATTTGGAACCCATCTGGTCTTGGAGATTTTTCTCCTTCAAAGGAAAAAATTGCTCTTTTGATTTCTTCATCCTTAGGGATAGCTTTGAGGAAATCATTGTCCTTAGTTTCCAGCAAAGGAGGAATGGAGTGTAGCAGAGTGCTCTGATTCTCTTGGTTAAGATTTGGCTCTTTAGAAAGGAGAGAGAAAAAATAGCCCATCATTTCTTCCCTTATTTCCTCCTCTCTTGATATAGTTCCCATGGTAGTAACTAGAGAGTTAATTATGTTCATTGCTTTGTGCTTCATAGTCGTAAGATGAAAAAATCTAGTGTTTTTGCCTCCCGCTCTCAGCCATAGAGACCTAGGTCTTTGCCTCCAGTAAGTCTCTTCTTTCGAAATGATATTGTGATAATCTACCAGGATAAGATTTTCATCTTTTTTTAGGTCCTCAGTTAGTCCTATACTTTGGATCTTATCCTGCTTTGATTTTAAATCAATTTGAATCTTGCTCTTAATTTGTAAAATATCACCAAAGACATCCTTATTCCATTGTCTTACTTTGCCTTTAACATTCACCATTTTTTTTGCCACTTGAAACATAGCTTTTCCTTCCACTTTATACTCCACCAGTCCCTTATTATGTTTTCAAGGTTGTGGTGTGGCTTTTCCTTCCACTTTATACTCCACCAGTCCCTTATTATGTTTTCAAGGTCATGGTGAGCAAGCCACATTTTTTTAAATCTGAAAAGGGAATTTATTTTACCATTGAAAGGATTAGCTAAAAATGATATAGGATAGTGATCCGACCCAATACGATTGAGGGATGAAAGATAGCAAGAAAATTTCGCATACCACTCATGAGATAAAAGAACCCTGTCAAGCTTAACCTAAATAAGATCATCTCCCACTCTCCTATTAGTCTAGGTGTAGCTTATTCCTTCAAGATCAACATCCAACAAGCCTTCATTACTTATGAATTCCATTAAATCAACCCTACTTTCCACTCGGGTTATATTCCTACCTCTCTTATCCATTTCTTTCAGGGGGGTGTTGAAGTCTCCCATAATCATCCAGTTCTCATCAGGATAAGATATCCTGAAGTCATGAAGCATTTTCCAAAGCTTAAGTCTTCCTAATTTCATGTTAGGGGCATACACATTAATCAGGGTCCACAAGAAATTATCCTTAATGCTGCTAACTTTAACTGCTAGGAAATTCTTCTCTCTCAACAGGTAGCAATTATAACACTTAGAATTCTAGAAAATGGCCAGACCTCCTGAAGCACCATCAGAATCACTACCAAAATTCCCCCCTTTTTTAAGCAGATTAATTTTAGCAACCTTGTCTTTCAACATCATAGTTTCTTTAATTAAGAATATCAGGTTTAGTATCTCTAACTAGGTTCCTAACCACATATTGCTTATGAGGTCCATTAAGACCTCTTATGTTCCATGATAAAATCTTCATTTAAGGATTGGAGAACAAACCTAGTCGATGGTAAGTTGTCTTCCATCCACTATGTTTTGTTTAGCTTCTAGGTCCCTCTTGTCATTTTCAGATATTCTTCCTCTTTCTCTTTTAGGTGTACCAATGTCCTCTTTTTGTTGTTGGCCTCTTGTCTAGATACCACCTTGTTTGAATTGACCACTCTTTTTGCTTGATTTAGATGTAGAACATCCTAGAGAGACTTTTGAAATATTTTTTCCTGAGAGAGGAGTCTGGTCTTTATGATGTTCCATTATGGGTTGGGATCCAGATCCTTTCCCACCTGGGGATTTTTTACGTTCCTTGACTTCAATCCAAGGGTTTTTATTTTGCTCAACTTCAATAGACTCAAAATCATCATTCTTACCTTTTATCTGTTCCTGCCTTGAGCTTGAGTCATAAAGGTTAGCATTCGAAGCTCCACTACTGAGTTGATCTTCTATAGCGTAAGCTCTCAGGTCATCAACATTCCCCTGTTGACCTATCTGGGATCCATTCTCCGGGGTGGAGTCCAGACTATCTTCAACTCGTGAGATCAACTTAGGGTCTATTCCTACTGAAGAATCAAGGGCCTCCTCTATTTTATTATTCGAGCTGATAATATCCCGAGTCTTGATCATCTCCTCTTGGTTTTCTACCTCCTTTGGTTCTCCTGTTACTTCCGTCTCAGGTTCTGGGATTTCTTGTTTGTCCGCAAGGTTAGAACAAGGGTTCTGGTCTCCAAGAGGTGTTTGGTTATCCTCTTTTTTTTTTCCTCCACTTCCATTTCTTATCTCTTTTAGTCTCCTATTCTTTCTTGTCTGTTGGAGGCTTCAGAGGGCAATGCTTAGCCCAATGACCAGATTTCTTGCAAGTGAAACAAGCAAAAGGCACTAATTCATATTCTACTTCTTGTCTCCACTTACCTACCTTCGAGTTAAGTTTTATAATTTGGGGTAACTCAGTGTCCTTTTGGATGTTAACACAAATCCTAGCAAACACTTGTTTGGTTCGAGTTGCAGTCATTGGATCTATAGTTAGCAGTTCCCCAAAGGAGTCTGCTATAGCAAGCAGTATGTCCTCATGCTAGTATTCCAAAGGTAAGCCTGGCAAGTGTACCCAAACAGGCGCAAAAATGAAGAAACTTTCATTATAGTCCATATTCATTGACCATTTATGTAGAGATAAAGAGGATTTACCCATCATCCAAGGGCCATCACACAACACTTTAGATAGATCTTCTCCATTGGAGAATTCAAAGGAAAAAAAACCTTTAGGCATAGCCGCTACATCCACCTGTCCTTTGAGTTTCCATTTCTGGTGTGTGAAAGATCTCACCAGATCTATATTCGGTCGAGGACCCATAAACTTTCCTATCAGAGTAGAGGCCATAATAGAAACAGTATGGTCCATGATTTGGTCAGGTATGTTAATACCTATGTCTCCCTTAATCAGATTTGAGACAATGTCAACCTTAGGGAAAGAAGATTTACTGGTGGCTTTTAACACCAAAAAGGCCTGACCATTTCCACTTACCTCGGTTCAAGTCACCACCATGTGAGGAATCTTTTTGTTGTTTTGTTGTCCCTTCAACATTCTCAACAGTTTCAACCTTTTCCACCTCAAGTCCCAAGATAGGACTGTTGTCCTTGCTGGGCTAGGCCAGGCTTGACCCACCAGCAAATTCCCCCTCATCTGACACTGGTCTCTCAGCTTTTTTGACTAACCCTAGCTCAGATTCCATAGCATTTCTAGGTTCAGGCTCGGAATCCGCAACATTTCCAGGTGCTTCTAGCTTCCCGTCTTGCCTCAAATTCAAAAAACTTCCTCCCGCTCTTTCTCCCCCTCCCTCTCGCTCCCGCTCCATACTACTTTCCAAGTGTTTAAAGTTTCTTCTTGATTTGTTAAGATAGCGAGTTTCAAGATTAATTATTTGACTGATTATTTTTAAAATATTGTTAAATAATATTATATTTTTTTTCCTTTTTAATTATTAGTGTAGGAATGTGCAAAAGATGAAATATTCATAAATCAAATTTCATTCAAATAGAAAAAACATATTATAGAAACTATAATATAAAAGTATTAATACATGTTAAAGGTAGTTTGAAATAAGCAACAAGTTCTATGAATTACATGAACAATAATATATCCATTTATTAGATAGATGACATTTACCATCCCTATCATTATAAAGATTAGTTAGCTTTATATTTTATATCTTAACTATTTATTATATCACAAGTCCATATTTAACAACAACATAATGCATGTGCATGCCAACACAAATCCAAGGATACCACACCAAGGTAGTTTAAGTTAAAGAAAATTATCAAACAAAACTAATATTAACTTATTATTATATGAAGACAATGAAGTGTTCGAATGAAGAACTAGTTGTTTCATGAGGATCACTTCTATTCATAAACATACATTGTTATTTTTCACTATTGTACGTCCCAAGTATATCTAATAAAGATTTTGACAAGGAGGAGGGTTTCACTTTCTCTTTTGACTCAAACCTACGAGTGTTTGCATATGTGTTTGCCAATGAATCAAGGCTACCTTGCTAGTGAGAGATTGAACTTTATTAGTACAATGCCAAAGGAAAATGTTTTATGAATACTTTTTAGTTGTTAGAGCCAAGAGTTAAATCTTGGAGCTTTTGGATCTAGGCCACATCTAAATCGAGTTATCATTATGTGAGGATATTGTGACGCAAGGGAAGAACGGAGATGGGGCCAAAGGCACACCCAAATACCAACCACCTTGTAGCAATAACACTTGGAAGCAACAACAATAGACAAGGAGAGAGAGAATGCAGATAATTTTCATTTATTATTCATGATAAACTTCATACATGCCAGGTTGTAAGGCCTTCCTGGTTACGACCAATACTGTAGAATTCAATTACAACAATCCTCATACATGCGCAGGATCCAACTGTCGATTCTATCTTTCTTTTTCCCCCCCTAAGATCTACAACATGCTATTCCATTTATACAAGAGGTCACCGAATAGGTCGGCCTTAAGATCCATAAGATCCAACATTGGAGAAAGGGACGATCCAAATTTAGGTCCACACGCTTCCCAATGATCAATGCAACCATTAACTTTGTGACCAAAATTAAATGCACAAGTCGGCCTCAACAAAAATCCAAAATAAACCACTCAGTGAGCAAGACTACCGAGCAACCAAACCAACTCGGTGAGCAACCAAGCCTCGTTGATGAAAACAAGAATACTTCACTGAGAGCCCAAAAGAAGCTACCAAGCACATCTAACAACTCTAACATGTTTTTGGTGATACAAGATTGCCAAGAACCAAGATGTGCCTGCATCAAACACTTGAGGTTGTTTTGAAATGATTCTCTGAATCATGCAGTAGGTACAACCCGAGCGTAATCCAACTCAGATTGTATTCCATGTACTCTTTTCCTCTTGTGCTTCTGCCAACTCTTTGTTCCAAAATCTGCTCAACTTCTTTTGTCTGCTTCTTAGGATAATCATTCGATACTATCATTTCTTCATCAAAATTTTGATACTCATATAAATCTACAATGTTGAATATAGGTGATATATCCTAGCCATATGAAGTAATTATATATTAGCCATGTAAATTTGTTGTTTAATGATAGGTAGATGCATTGAAATAAAATGATAGAACATCATAAACATATATTTTAACAATGGGAAAATGTGTATCTAGGTTTCCCTATGTTGGTCTTTGGGATTTATCATGAGATCATTATTTTTGTAATGGTTGTCTTAGTGTTAATATGTTATGGCCAATTGATTTTACATGTAAACTTATCAAGTCTCATTATTAAATGTTTTTTGATGCATTCACATTAAATTAGTTAAGCAATTTGTAAATTACCATTCATGAATTCCTTTAACTATCGTAAGTACATTTGCAGTTGTCTATGGTATCTTGTAGTTATCTTATGCTAGGTAAGGTTGGTCATGTTTGGAATTTCTTGCACAATGTGGTATTTGTAATTGTGTTTCATGGATTGGTGTTCGTGTTTTTTTCTTTTTCACAATGTTTACCAAAGGCATGGAATCTTGATGCATTCTCGGTTCATATATTTTCATGTCATTTCAATATGGCTTTCTTTGCATTATTGGTTTCATTCTCCGATTTATCAAGGTTGGTGCATTAAGATTTAGTTGTGTATTTGATTTTGATTTTATGGTATTTTTTATCTCCTATGCTATTTGGTGGAGTTTCACTGTTATATGGTTGCTTGGTGTATTCGGAGCCTAGTCACGGTATTGATGGTCTGAGGAGATCCTATGTTTTTGAATTGATGACATGGTTTCTAGTGAGGACATATGCAAGAGTTATGATGTTTTGGAAATTAGAATATGTTATGGTACCTGGGAGAGTTCATATGTGACTCCATTATGTTGTGGTTACAATGATTATATTGATGTCCATATAGAGGTTGGATAGATGTGGATCCTTAGATTGATTTTGTGATTTTATTCATTATGCTCCTGTGTGCTAAAAAGTAGTCACACTTCTGTGAATCATTACATTCAAGAACACTCAACAATGAGGTCTCAAACAGCGATTCATAGCTCTCTATTTGTGGAGTGTAGGGGTTGTATATGAGGCCCTCAGATTAACCTAGTTAAACCCATGCAAGTACACCAAGAAATGAGAGATTCAAGGATGAGAAGCAAGAATGCTAATCTCCATTGATCTTCAAGTTATTGCATGTAAATGAAAAACTAATCTAGATGATAGCAATGCAAAGAAGTAAACTACTCTATTGAAATGAAAGTTTTACTCTCCTTTGCTAATTAAACTATGTGAAGATTAAGCTAAAACAATGAAAGAAACTAAGCTAAGGTTCTATGAAGATTAAGCTATATGTAAATGTGAAAACTAAAATGTAATGAGATCTCCAAAGCTCCAATGTCGCCAAGAAAACCTGCAGCATAACAATAGCATGAAAATTCTGGATCCGAAATGAGAAGGAGGGGACTCCTTATATAGAAAAATGTGGAGGAGAATGCATCCTCGAGAGCAATGTGGGATAAATCCAAAAAGAGGAAAGAAAGCTCATTTTTTAGAAAGTGTGGAGAGAAAAGGAATTTTATTTATTTTTAATTATTTGTTTCCCTTTTTTCATCACAAAGAGCTTTAAGTGGATTTTTTTATTTATTTAAAAGAATGATTCTCTTTTAATTAAACAAGATAACATTATTTAATTAAAAGAGAGATATTATTCAAAATAAGATAAAATTATTTAACTAAAAGGGATTTTAATTAAATAAAATTATTTTATTTAAGAGATATTTCTTTTTCAATTAAATAGGGTTATTTTATTTATTTAAGAGAATATTTCTTTTAATTAGATAAAATTTATTGATGAAATGATCAAACTTTAGGGAAAATTGAAATGATTGAATTAATTAGGATTGATCAAAGAAATTGATTTGAATTTTGAAAAGCATTGATTCAAGAAATTTGATAATTTAATAAATGGGGCCCAAAGTCTAGGCGACCATTTTAGGGTGCATACACTTGCTCCTCTTTGGGTAATGTGTGATCATTCTGGGAACACATGTAGCCAAAGAATGGAATTGAAGTGTGAGATCGATTTGTGATCACAAAACATCCCAGATGTGTGTTCAACGGATGGGAACACATCAAGACAAAGATAAGTTGATTGAAAAAGACAAGGCCAACACCCCTATAAATAGGTAATTGTCAAGTCTCAAGCAAGGTTTGATTGATAGGTTTGATAAAGTTGAATCAAGGATTGAAGTTTGATAGGTACTACCCCCTCGTGATCGAAATCGAAATGAGATGGAGGAGAAATAGTGAATTGATAATTTTGATCAAATCAACCTAAAGATAAGGTTCTTGATGTAAGATGAAAGATATAAGGATCACAGAACCAAGGTAGATCATCAAGAAAGATTATGCCCCAAGGTTGAATTAGAAGAAAAGAAGTGGGGTGAAAGCGAATGGAAGACGAACAAACATTTGGAAGAAATGAAAAGAAATAGAGAGAAGAAAGAGAATTTGCCTCAAGAAAGAGTATGCCCCAAAATCAATCAACTGTTTAAGATAGGAAATTTTGATTGAGATCACGAAAGAAGATAAGGAAATGAAGATCAAAACGTGATTAGAGTTGATAAAAGTCCATAAGAAAGATGAAGGAAAACCCTCTCAAACTCATAATGCAGCCTAAAAATGCAAATTAATCATGAAGTCTAACAATGCAAGCTACATGAAAATGCAAAGGTGTACTTGCAATAGGGAAACTATAACATAGTATTTTATGTTCATCATTCATTAAGTTTTGACCAGACATGGCAACAATAACAACAATGGTCAAACCAATAATAATTCCAGCAAGGATAAGGGGAAGAATGTGCATTAGAACAAAAACAAACAAGTGGTTAATGATGGAGTTGTAGACTCTCCCCAACCTAAGGATCAAGGTGTCCTCCACTTGTCCAGTGCAGTTCAAGCTATGAAGCTCAATGCACCTCCTCAACAAGAGAGTAGGCCAAGGTATCAAGATGAGCCCAAGAAGAAAAAATGTCAATTTGCCAAACTTGGTGACTCATATGAGGATGTTTTCAAAATGCTCATTGCCAACAATCTTGTGCATCCACAAGATCCCACAAAGCATTACATACCTGATATTAAGCCACATTGGTGGGATGAGAAAGATTTTTGCAAGTTTCATAATGGCATTGGGCATACCATTGAGAATTGTTGGAAACTCAAGCACATTATCCAAGATCTCATTGAGAATGGAAAGCTTAAGGTGGATGGACTGAACACCAATGCAGACCATAAGGCTTTCAAAGAGCCCTTTCCCAAATACGAGAAGGGGGAAACCTCTAAACCAAAGGATGGCAAGGCCGTGATCAGCTATACTTACACAGTTGCGAAAAATGTGGTCAACATGCTCGAAGTTGTGGAGGAAAGTGTCAACATGACACGAAACAAGGATCCCTATGGTTATGACTCCTATGCAAACTCTCCCCCTATCTTTGATGAAGAATCTGTTGTGGTGCTAAGGGGTCCTCACTCTAGGATGTCATCCCAAGCTCTTAATGCTATCACAAGAAGTCAAGGCCCCGTTGTCATTAGGGGCCCCAGTTCAGGTCAGCCTAATAAACCAAAGCAAGTGGTATCCAAGAATGCCACCACAAAATTAGCTGTCAACCCCAAGCCGAATTATAATCTTGTTGATCAATTACAGAGAACCCGGCTCAGATTTCAATCTTGGAGCTTTTAGAGTTGTCCCCAAGACACAAACAGGTCCTTGAGGATGCTTTGTGCATAACCAATGTTCCCAACAGTTTAGATGTCGACCAATTCCAAGGCATGGTTAATCATATTGCCAGTCCTCACTACCTTACATTTTTAGAAGATGATGATAAAGCCTTAAGCCACCCACACAATCTCGCCCTTCATTTCGAAGTCATGATTCACAAACCCGTGTTAGGCGTGTGTTGATAGATGGGGGTGCTGGGCTCAATATCTGTTCTTTGAATCTGTAAAGACTTTGGGCTATTCTGAGGAAGTGATCGATACTAGAAAATAGATCACTATAAAAGCCTATGATGAGGCAAAAAGGAGTTCCAAGGGGTTGGCTATTCTTCCTGTCAGGATTGGCCCCGTCGAGAAAGACATTTTGTTCCAAATTATTGATGCTAGTCCTCCGGCATACAATATCTTGCTTGGTAGGCCATGGATCCATGAGATGCAAGCAGTGCCATCCACCTACCACTAGTGTGTTAAGTTCCCCTACAATGGAGTAGAAGTTTGTATACTTGGGGATAACACCTTATCTATCAACTCCATTTCAACAGGGACTCATGTTCCCCTCAACAGAGAAGCAGAGGATTTCAATGCGACTCTAGCACAATGCAAAGATAATTTCAAGTCAATAGACCTTGGTATGGGAGGATATCAACTTAACTCCTTTATGAAGCTGCCCTTTTCACCTAGGTCCTATGACAAACCCTCACAAGAGATGAAACCTTCTTCTTCGGCCATGACCTTATTTGGTACCTTTGTAGAATCCTTAGTGCCTATCCAGGATGAAATAGAAGAAGTGGCTGTCAAAGACTAGATCTCTAGAGAAGATAAATACATGCATAATGAGAACTTCTCTCCATCTCCTAAGGCCTATGGAAGACGATATACTCTTATCAAAAATATGGGCTATCCAGGACATGGCCCTCTCAGTCACATATTAGATGCTAGAGCCGAACCTCCTAATCATAACCTTTTTGGACATAAGTCCAAGACGACGGTTGGCCTAGATTTTTTGAATAATAACAAGAATATTGTTCCTATCTTGGATGAGTCGGATAGTGAAGGTGAATCACATTACATACCAAATTTGACAAACCAGCAAGACATGTGTGACGATTGGTTTCCTTCTACTAGTCTCCTTTGGGGCGATTCAAATAACCCAACCACTCATGCAATAGTTGCAAGCATAGAACAAGATGGATCAACCATAGAAGCAAGAGGTGTTACCCTTGATGACATTGAAGCTTCTACATCAAGGCGTCCCAAGCCTTTCTGGTGTAAACATCCCAGCCGGGATTCAGAAACAGACTCACATGAGTATGAATGGGACTCTCTCTCTGATTGTTCCACAATTGACATGGGTGTTGATGTCATCCATACTTATAGTTCTCAACCTGAGGCAGCTAATGAGTCACAGGTAGGGCTAGAGGATTGGAACCTGCATGTTGCCTTAGTGGACGATTCTTCGCTTGATAGGTCGACTCTTGATTTGGGTAACTTAGAAGAATACTTGACAGATTCTAACTCTACGGTCACCAGAGATAACACCATCTGCATCCACAACATTGAACCCATCATTGACTTACCTCTTGCTAATCCTCATCTCATTGATTGGTCCAAACGTTATCAAGAGCCCAAGTGCTTAACTTTCCAGAATGACTATGAGATAACCTATTACCTAAATGCCATTGAACCCATAGTCTCTTCCACCAGTGAACCAACTACAAGCATGACAGAGCCAGACATCAAGTACCTCAGTTGAAAAATAAAAAGAATAAGAGTTCTCATGGCGAAAACCACTGCATGGCGGTGTCAGAACTGAAAAAAGTAAAAATAAATGATGTATCCAAAGGTGAAAACCTCTCAGAGGTGCCTACGGATGAGGTAGTTGATTGTCTCCCCAATTATTTTCAGGACAGATCGTCAATGCTTGTTGAACCTACACAAGCAGTTAATTTGGGTACAGAAGAGGCTCCACATATTGTACATTTGGCTCAATCCTTATCATCTCAAGAGAAAGAAGCCTACACCAAATTCTTACAAAGAAAGAAGATTAACTTTGCTTAGACTTATTCAGACATGCCAGGGTTGGACACTAATCTAATCATGCATCATTTGTCCATAGCTCCAGGTGTTAAACCAGTTAAACAAAAATTGAGGAAAATGCATCCTCACATTGTTCTTTTAGTCAAAGCGGAACTGGAAAAACTCATTAGTGCAAGATTTATAAGGGCTATTGACTATGCAGAATGGATATCCAATATTGTACCAATTTCAAAACACGATAAATCCATTCGAATCTGCATAGATTTCAAAGATGTCAATAGAGCATGCCCAAAGGATGATTTTCCACTACCCAACATAGACATGATAGTGGACATGACTACGGGTTATGAGATCTATTCCTTAATGGATGGTTTTTCTGGGTATAATCAAATTAAAATAGCTCCTAAACACCAGAAAAAGACTGCATTCACTTGCGCATGGGGTACTTATTGTTGGAACGTCATGCCTTTTGGATTGAAAAATGCAGGAGCTACATATCAAAGAGCTATGACAACAATTTTTCATGACATGATGCATAAGAATATGGAAGATTATGTGGATGACACCTTGGCTAAGTCCAAGAAAAGAGACACACACTTAGGTGATTTAGAAGTTATTCTAGATTGTATGGAGCAATTTCAGTTGAGATTAAATCCTAAAAAGTGTGCATTTGGAGTCACCTCTGGAAAACTTCTAGGATTTATCATTTCAACCAAAGGAATAGAAGTGGACCCAGAAAAGGTTCAAGCAATCTTGGATATGCCACCTCCCAAAAACATTAGCCAAATGAGGAGTCTTCAAGGACGTCTTCAATCTATAAGGAGGTTCATTTCACAACTGGCAGATAGAGCTCAACCCTTCAATAAGAACTTACATAAGGGAGTCAAATGTGTGTGGAATGAAGATTGTCAAAGGAGCATAGATCAGATTAAGGAATACTTGGCAAATCCTCCAATCTTGATGCCTCCTATCGCAAGAAAACCTCTCATACTATATGTTTCAGCCACATAATCTTCCTTGGGGGCATTATTAGCTCAACTTGATGACACTGGGAAGGAACGAGCCATATATTACATCAGTCGGACTCTTGTTGTGAATTTGATGAATTTCACTTTTGTGGTTTCTCTGGATTTGATGAATATACGAGGTTTCTTTGGTGATTATTTGATTGCTTTTTCCCTTTTGGTATCAATTTGGAGCCTAGGGGTGGGTTTCTAGGAGTATTGTTGAGAAAGTGGCTCTCCATGGGGGCTAGGGCCCTAAAGTGGCTAGTCCAAGGTAACCCGTTGATGAGTTATAACCAAGTGATAATATAATAAAATTAACTGGGAATAATATTAATCAAGATAATTTTGTTTCCTCACCCATGACCTTGAGTTCTCATATAGAATAAGGATGGGGTGGAAAAGGCATGGCCATTTGTGGGGCATTGATATGACAAATCAGCTTCCTTGTCCTCATGAAAGGTTGTTAGTTCCACATGAATTTCACCTAGCAGACGAGGTCTAGAGAGTCTGTCATGGTAATTAAGGCTAGTGGGAACTATGTGATGACACTCTCCTATATGTATATTGGAATCTCCTCCATTTTAGCCTTGTGGTTCTCCTTTGGTATTCCATGTTGGTATCTGATGTGTATTCCTTGTCGGTATCTCCTAAAAATATCCTTTATGTTATGCTTTGATCTTCATGTGATAATTATGTTTTGTGTTGTAGCCTTATCTTATGTTTTCTTGTGTGGTGTGGGGCCTTCTATTTATCTCCTAACTCGATGGGGTGGGCCTCAGGGTTCCACAGGGTTGGGCGATAATTGTTTTTCTCCATCGAGATTTAGAGATTGGTTTGTGAGCTTATGGATGGATTATGCATCTTCATTGTACCTTTATTGTAGTTTCATGCTTCATACAAACAAATGATTTTAATTGTATATCGATCATTGGTATTGTAATTGTATACTCTCTGTGAAAATGGATGTAAATGAAACTATAGCATGTATTAATGAACATTGGTAATGAATATTTTAGTTAGATAGATTGGTGTGGGAATCAACCAGCACTATGTACTTATGTTTTATTGTTTTATGGAATTAATAACATTTGTATTCAAGGTTTAGATGAATATAGATTATTGATATTAATCATGTGCATTAATTCATCATTGTTTAATTAATATTATCATACATTGCTTAGTAGCAACTTCAAGGAACCTAAGAGGATATAGTTTAATGTTTTAATGTTCAACACTTATGCATTGTATCACTTTACTGGATTCATTATGTGTATCATCTTGTTAAGATGAAATTGTTATTATTTTTTAAAAAAATGTGTCATGTTCTTTAGCATTTTTAAGTTGTCTTCTTGGGTTCACTGGCGGGGCGTTACATTTGGTATCAGGTGTTGTATTTTTACACTGGGAACTCTAGGACTTGTGTTCTAATTATGTGTTCTTGAAGTGTATTCTTGAGTCGTGTTCATTAATGTACATAGTTTTGTCTTTGTTTTAGAGTGGCTAACCATTTGTTGTATGGTTGCAGTAAATTGTTAGAGGTATCTTCCTTACCTTGAATTCATGTTTAATTTTGTTTTGTATCATCTTGTCGCATAGTAGTCAAAGATTTGGTTGAATGTGTTCCTTTTTACCTATGCATTGATGGTTATTAGTAAATGTTGGTTGGACATCATTATGCAATAACTATACCCCTAATGTTCAATGTAGTAGATATATGTTTGACTATGTTGATTTTCTAAATATTTTTATGACATATACCAAAGTATTTCTTCTCTGTGCTATATTCTTTGTTGTGATTAGTTGACAAGTGGTCTCTTCATTTTTTGTACTTGTGGATGTAGATGAATATTGAATATTTGACAAATGATGCTTTAAGATATGATGATGTATGCAGTCGATGATTGATGGATACTTTCTTGATTATGTGATTTAGTATGTTTAAATAATAGGTGTCTTCCCACTGTGTTTAACTAGTTACTTCAATGAGTGTATTTATCTATTGAAATATAAGTTGTGAAAGTTAAATGATAGGGTATGTTTGTAATTAAATGAAGATTCCCTTTTACCTTCCTTTTCTCCTTGATAATGACTATCATATATGTTGGTTAGAATGCAAACACGTGATTAAAATAGTTGGCCTTGTATATGTTACATATGTGATTTGAGAAAATCTTTAGGCAAGGATCAAAGTCCCCAAAGTTTAGTGATGAAGCAGAGGTATAAGTATGATAAAGGGTCAACTTCATTAATTAGGAGTTTACATAAGGGGTCCAATGAATATATTTTGGTAGGTACAAATGTGGAATGTATGTTAGAATTGATGCATTGAAGGAATTTAGATACTCTCTTTACATTCTTGCAATAGGAAATTGTTGTTTTAATTTGGTAAGAACATAATATGTTTTGATACTACATGCGACTAAGTAGATGGGTAAGTATTGATGTAAATAGTGTCTATCTAACAAATATTGAAGTGACACTTAATTACTTCCTTTGATAGATTTCATTAGAGTTATCAAAATTGTTGCAAGCACTGGGGTCTTATGTAGTGGAAAGAAATGTAGTACAAGTTGATTATTTTCTTAGTTAGAGTATAGAAGTGAAAGCTAATGAAATGTATATGGTTTAGTATATTAGAGTACTCTTTTGTATGCTATTGAAATTTCATCTCTTTTCACCTTGAAAGGATATGCATATTTGTGCATGTATTGCTAGAATAATAAATAAAATTTCATAATATTATGTTATGTTGCATGTTAATGTAATGTTATTAATGAGATGAATTCCCTTGTGAATGTGAGGAACTTTTACTAGTACTTGAGTGAGTGTGCTAAACCAATTATTTGTGGAAATCAGACAATGTTCCCTTCTTCCTCATTGGGTGGCTAGTTTCTACTCACATAGTGATGTAATGTGTCATTTCATGACGGTTTTTATCTTTGATTGTGTAGACCAACAAAATTGTCCATCCTTCTTCGTGATGATTTAACCACAACTATGAGATTTATTTTACATTTTATTTATTGTTGTGATTCACTGAATTTTTCTCATTTATTGTTGAAATTGATAAACTTAATTTCTCTTATTTTGAACTTTGGTGGTTAAGCTAGTTTCTCTTTAGTGTTTTTCAAAATTTGCTCTTGTGTTGTCACATGCTTTTCTCACCAAGGACATGTAAGGAAAACTTGGTGAGTGTATGCAAGGAAGCAGATGTAGGGAACCATGATTCTATGTGGCATGCCACTCCTTAGTCTTGTGATTTGCTATCTTGAATATGTGCTTTGACATGATTTAGTAGAATGCATATTTTTCTTTGTACATTCTTGCATATTAGAGTTAGAAGGGACCATGGTGTTTTGTATTATAGAATTCATTACATCTTGATTAATGCAGAAAGTGTTATATGCTTAGGATAATTGTTTCTTATTATGTTATGAAAATTGTTTTAGGGATAAATGTTTCTTGCAAGTAAAAATTTTAATAGAAAGTTGATATTATAGGAAAATTAAGTATGTTATGTTGTTACTTTACTTAAAATGATGAAATGAGGGTGTACTCGCATGTTGTTGTGCGAGTTGGTGTACTTACCATATATGTAGTTTGGAAAGAAAGATGCATTTTATTGTTTCATGCTTGGATTGTGTGATCTTGAAAGGTAAGTGAAGTGAAATTACAGGTATATTATTATCTTAATTTGAGAAAGATGATTGGTTTTAGGACATTGATGCCTAACATGTCTGGAAGAATTTTCTTTACACTAAAATAATATGTTGTATTATTTGGTCTTTGCTTGCTTAGAAAGAAGAGTTTCTGTATGCGTCATTGTATGATAAGGTTAAATTTCACTACTGGTAAGAATATGTTTATGAAATGGATATATAAATGCCTTTCCATTGATCATTTTGTGAAGATTATTTTTTATTATCTGTGATATTGATTATGATGTTGAGTCAAATGTGTGTTATGTTTCTATCTTAGTCTTGCAACTTCTACGAGTAAGTCGAGTTCAAGGGGGAGGATGTAATACCCTTCTGGGTGACTTTATTTATGTCAAGTGTTTACGACCTCTGATTGGTATATGTGTGTGTGTGTGTGTAATCATAGTGAATTGATTCTATCTAACTTTTGATCATATGTGGTTGCATATGATGTTGTGGACACTTGGTAGTATAAGATCAGTTTTTATGTCCCTCTATGTTATAGGTTGATGATTATTTTCATGTAGATGATTTATTGATGTACTAACCCTACTAACCTTTTGATTCCCGCTATGCTTATGTTATTGCTTTATGTTGATCATGTCTGACATGTTTGTGTGATGAGGGATGAAGTTGTGTTACTCACTTGTGAGGCCCACATAATGTCGTGTTTCCTCTTCATTGTCTATTACAATTTATCATGATATATGTATATAAATGCTTTGTATTTGTGATGTAGGCTTGCAAGTACCAAGCATCAACTCCACTTGAATTGGAAGGTCTGAGTCACAAGATCTTCACTAAAAGGGAAATACAATATCACATGTGTTCATATTGGGGGGGTTTAAAATGGGCAAAAAAGGGGGCAATATATTGCCTAAATAGGGGGGAGGGAGTTTTTTTTTTTTTTTTTTTTTGGGGGGGGGGGGGGCCTGTATTGGGTGGGTATTGGAGGGGGGTGACAAAAAATGAATTTGGGGCAATATTTTTTGAAAATAGGGAGATTCTTTAGTATGTCACAAATGCATGTGTTATGATTCAAGTTTTCTAAGTGAAGCCCCTGTGGTCTGAGTGTGCCTTTACATACTTGATGCTAGTTGAAAATGAAGATAACATTAAGGACCAATCAGACCTAGCTCAGTCATCATCCTACTTTAGAATGATTTAGCATTGAACTACCTTCTCAGAATGTCGAGCAGGTGACTCCAGATCTCCTTTGTTCTTTTTTTGTGGGTGGTTTGAGGCCGTGTTTGATGATGATATCTATTCAATCCTCTACTTTCATGATGCCTATCTAATTTATCATATGTTTGATTCTTTTGTGTGGGTTATTTATTATTTTATGATTCTTAGGACTTAGCATTTAGTCATTATTAACTATTAAAATATTTTAAAACACTATTAGCCTTCTAATATAATTTAATAATGGTTAAAAGCATATCATTAAAATAAAATTAATTATTTTAATATTTTTTATTAAGGATAAAGTAGGTTTTGAAGGGACCTAAAACCCTTTACAAAAAGATAGCTAAAGATATGTCATGAAATCCCATCAAAACAAGAAAGAATGGAACCAATACCACAATATGGGTTTTACCAATAGGCTCTCACAACTTGAAACAAAAGAACAATATGGTTTTTAACAACAGGCTCCCACAACCTAAGACAAAAACTACACAAAAAGGTCAGCAAACAACCAAGAACCAAAGAAAACTCCGACCCAATCACCCACAACAATGAACCATCAAGATTTTCTTTTAGCACTGCCTTTGTGGAAACAAAGAGTCATGTCAACAGAAGGCGTAGATGTCTTTAATTTCTTTCTTTTCACAATGATCCAACCCTCTTCCACCTTAGCTGCAACATCTTGCCAAGCCAGTGAACCAATCACTATAACGTCACCAACCTGAGAAGGTAAACAAGCATCATCCACCAACGCAGAGACACCATCACAAATTTTCCCAACCATCCTAGCATCACCAAGAATGCTACTATAATTGATAGTCATAGCACAAACAAATGACATAAACATTAGGGGTCTATTCCAACACACATCTTGAGAAACACCGGGAGGAACAATAGACTATGAACCAACCTCCATAGTCGCAACATCAACTTGGGAAGAGACCAGAATAGAAGCCTGAGGCACAGTGGCCTCAAAAAGTCCATCATCAGTGACTAGAATAACCTAAGAAGAAGTCACAAGGAAATCCTATGCAACTACCTAGGAGAAACTCCTTTGGGTATCAGATTTCTTCTCAACCTTGTAATGTTGTAATGAAGTGCCTTTCCACTATGAGAAAAACTTTTCCATTTTCTCTAATCCAAATACAGCCACCACATGACCAATTTTAAAATATTTTCTACACATGGAGGGAATCCCTTCATAGTCCAAGGTTTGGATCCATCTACCCTTATATGATTCGATTAAAATCTCCATAGGAAGCCCCTTAGAAACATCAATATCAACCAAAATACGAGCATAGGTGGAATGAAGAATATCAAACAATTCATCGTCCACCATCAAAAAGTCCCCAAGTGCTTCTCCCACTTCTTCAAGAAGAGAGTCAACCCAAAGATAAAGGGGGATATAGGGAAGCCAGACCCCAATAGGAATCATGTTGAACATTTCAAAAGAAGGGTTGAAATCATAATACCAAGGTTTAACTATCAGTATAAATCTGTCTTCCCAACTAAGATGCTCACACAAAATCCTTTTTTTGTCTTGAGAAATTTCAAATTTAGCAATAAAAAAACTCTTAGCTTTAGGGAAATATGAACTGTACTAATAATGATGGGCTCCCAATGTTGTGAGATCCAAACATGTAGCTCTGTGAGACTGGGCCAAAAACTTCTAAACTGATAGATCACACCATGGGAAAAAAATAGAGACATTATGGTCAATGTCCTCTGTCTCTGCTTCCAACATAATGGCAATGGACTTACAAAAAGGGAAGGACCCTCTCTCAACCTACAACAATTTCAATAGACCGCTAGAGTTCCCCAAGTTAGGCTGCATGAAATCTACAACCCTAGCAGAAGACTTGGAAGAAGACAGAATCACAAAAGCACCCCTTGTCCCTAAGGGAAGGAATAAGGATAGATGATGTTGCACTCGACCCACCCAAAGATGAAGATAGACGAGCAGTGGACGCATGACAAGACATAGGCACCATAGGAGCAGAAGCATGTACCATCACAAGAAAAGGCCCAGTCAGCCCCAAAGAAGCTAACCAGATATGCACGAAAGGGGCAACGTCCTTGGAGTCCACACTAGTCGATTTGAAAACTCCTTGACTAGCAGAAAGAGAAGCACCCCTGACTACCAAAGCAAAGGGAGATGGATGATCAATAGACTCAGAAGAAACAACGCCCTTGCAGCAGAAGGCAGTTCTCCACCAGCGAGTGAAAGAGATAGTGACCCACCATTGCAGGAGCCAATGACTCCCACACAAGAGGTAGCCCTAGCCACAAAATCATGATCATGATTTATATCAAGTTATAAATTGGCATTAATTACTATTGATTTAATGTTAACGATTAATTAGTTTGTGTTAATTAATACATTTAATACTTGATATGAGTAACTGATATACTTATTACTATAGAGTTGGATATTTAAATATAATATTAAATGAATATTTCTATGTGAAGAATATATGTGAATATATAAAGTTTTAATTGGCTCTTTATGATTCTTTATTTGAATTTGGATAGTTTTTCATGACTCTTCATTTGTTTTGCCAGAATTGAAGAGTTTTCTTCCTTGGCTATTTGAATGGATTAATAGGGAGATGAAAATGATTGTGGATTTGATCAAATTTGGGGAAAGGCGTAGGAGTTGCCTGGAATTGGTTTGACTGTTCCTATAGAATTTTGGTGCAAGATTGACTATGGATTAATTGAATTGAGTTTTGGGCTTTGGACTAGGTTTTTTGTTTATTCTCTTCTTTAGTTTTCTTCACACCCTAGAGGTATGAAATTGAGTTTGTTTATTTGTTCATTTCTATACATTGTAATGATATTATCTGTCATATGAAACAAATACTCTTTTGCATGTGTCGTCCTTGTATTGGAACATTTATATTCTCAATGTGAAAACATATCTTTCTATATTTTCTATGTTTTTCCTCTTCCTTAGGCACACCTGAACCATTTGATTAATCTATCATGTCACAAAATTTCTTTGTGGTTTGAAAGTGAGTTACTTGTTGGAAATCTATTAGGGAAAGTGTGATACTGAGAGGGCGGGTGAATAAGATATCAACCAATTTATACATTTTGACATAAACAAACTTGCATAGCATAAGCATCAAACTTAACACTGTAACATATCTAATATCCTAATCATCATCCATGAAAATAAACATACCACAATGATTTTGGTTACCCAGAAACCCTTAAAAGATAAAATTGGGGTGGGGATGACACCCACAAATCTTCACTACTGCAGTATTAAAGTTTTCCTATTAGGGCTACAAGTTTGATCATTAAAGATGATCTACCCTGTGAGGGGTCTACCCTATTAAGAGCTTTGAGACTTATACAATTTATCTTGCAAAAGGATTTAAAACTTACAACTAAGTAATAACTTGGTTAAGAGATTTACTAAAGTCTGTTAAAACCACTCTGTTAAGAGATTTACTCTGATTCACTTGTTAGAATGTCTCAGTACCTGATCCTTCGGTTTGCACTGTGATGCTGATTACAGATCTTCTCCTTACACTATAGATTTGATCTCTTCTATCAAATATGTCTTTGTTCTGTCCTTCACTGCTCTGCTCAGTCACTGAACTCTACTTCTGCTAGTCAAAACACTTTGCTGCTCTGCAAGTATGAGATCTCCTTCATACTCATGCTCCTCTCATAATAAGTTTTAGGGTTCGGATCTCATATTATATAAATAATTAATTATCTCCATGATTTGAGATCTACGATCTGGATTATCTACTTTTGCCGCTTAACCATTCCCTAATTTTGATTGGTTCCATGAATTACATAGGGATTAATGATTACAATTCTAGAGCATAATCACCTCTGTGATTTCCTCAACAAACAATAAATGTAATAAAGATGTCAGCCAAAATGGATTACCTAAGTGTTTGTGCCATAACAAACACATATGTCAAATCCGGCTTGCTTGACATTTGATATCTCTGGCACTCGGCACTAATTGTTCTTCATACCCTATTTCTCGACATTGACATCTTTACATAACTTGGCATAAACTGACTCGATTAACACTGAAGTACTTGGTGACCACTATCTTACTCGACAGTAACTACTGCTCAATAAATGTACAATATACATGACTCGGCCTATACATGATCTCTCGGTCATAGCGATGACCGACCAACATTGCCTAGAAAATGACTAAGTGTAAGACACTAATAGACAACAAAACTTAGGGATCAACAATCTCTCCCTTTGACATTAGTGGACACTTTGTCATGACATTTTCATTACATTTAAAAGAGTACTTAGTACTAACAAAAATTTCTAGAGAATACTCCTCCTAAGACTTAACTTGGTCTTCAAAAAAATGTACATATATACATAAGAATTCTTATTTGACATACAATCAAATATATACATTTGCAAAACTAGTATGTCATACCATTTGTCCACTGTGTCTGTATCTTCTTTCTGCTTTTTGATATTTGACATATATCTGATATTTGATATTCATATCCATTTCATGTTATTTCCCCTTATGATTTTGTCATGTCATGTTATTTCCCCCTTGTTTTTGACACTTGAAGTTCTTGGGGTGTGAAGGTCTTGAAATATTTGTCCAGGAATGGTTTTTGAAGCTTCATGGCCATACCTAATGCATTGTCCCAATTGTACCTTACAAACTTCAAAACCTCAGACTTCACTCTAGCTCAGTAGCTAGCTCAACTAGGCTCTCGACAATAGAAAGATGAGGATCTTTCTAAAGTAACTCCTTTGTTGTGACTAACTCCCTTTGCATAGCCTCAAGATGAGGTGTTAATATTGTTTGGATAGAGAGTAGCCTAGCCCTTATTTTACCATCGTTAGCTAGCAACTTGGCTAATCTACCTTGGGCATGTAATAATCTAGTAAAATGCATAGAGCTGTAACTTGCATCCATGCTCAATGAGTGACCTGTAGACTTTAGATCTAACTATAGTTTGCCTATCAGATCATGGTTGTCCTTTATAAATTCTTCTACATTGCATAATTTCTTGTACAAAGAGTGTGCATTTTGTACAACTTCTTTTAAATTTTTTACTAAGGTAGAGAGTTCTACCTGTTTCACTGCAATGTCTACAGAGACCTTATTGAGTACTTTGGTCTCGAACTTCCTTTCTGACCATTGCAACAACTTGTCATTGGCTTCACTGTTATCATCAATCACTTTCTTGACTATATGGACGAGTTTCTCTAGAATAGGTTTAGATTCATTTACATCACTCATGTCAAAATCATCTATGAAAATAACCTTTTATCTGATGAAGTACCTGCTTTTGCTGATGTTCCCTTCTCATTTCTTCCTGTTTACTCTTCTTCTTCAGTTGATCTTGTAAGATTTTTATTTGTTCGTAGGTCAAGTTATTAGTGTCCCACTTAGGAATCACTATAACTTCTTTGAGTGTCACCTATGTAGCAGGAGATTTCTCCTTCTTCTTTTGTGACTTCTTCCTAGGTGTAGTTCCACTTGGCATCTGTATAAGAGATTTTATTGTCTCTTGTTCCTTAGGCTCTTGAGTGTCCTACTCTCTCTTTTTCCATATTTTCCTTTTCCTTCTCCTCCACACGAGGACTTATTACTACCAATACAAAGTGTTATGCTTTCTCTTTACTTATCTCCTCGGTAGATGTAGGATTTGGTGTGATTGCTGACTTGTCCTATTCCTCGGCATTAGCACTTAAGGAGACTAGATGATCAACTGTGACTATATGTGGGCTTGTTGGGGTATTCTCAACAGTTGATGTGCTCCCAATTTGTGGATAATCTTGCACTTGTAGTAGTACCGGATTGATGCTCGGAAGAGATTTATCCTTGGATACCTCGGCTTGAATATGCTACTGAATTTCTTCCTCGGTCAATATGTGAGTTTTCACTAGAGAGTCCTCAGTGATATCTACAATAGTTATCTCGTCATGTTTTGTCCTCTCTTTAGCCTTTTGATCTGCTTCCTTTTGAACTTGTTGTTCACTGACATCCTCCTTATTGTCCAATTCTACTTCCTTGGATGTGCCTGCACTCTTTTGTGCACTCTTATCAACTAAAAGACCAAAAAGTATCTTCCATTACCTAATACTTTGTTGTACAATATCTTCAACCTTGTGTTGAAGGATGGAGTATGCTCGGAGCTTGGGGACAAATCTGTTCCTATACTGCTAAATGTATGCAAGAGATAAGTCATACATGACTTGAGAAAGAGTTCTCTCCTTGATTTTCTTCTTGGTCGTTAAGGCATATTCCCATTTCTAAGCTATCCTCTAGTATAATTCATCAAGAATCAAGTTTTCCAATTGAAGTGGTGTCATCTTGAATATACAGAGCATCACAAGCATATCTTGTTCTACTCTCTCTTTGTCCTCAATACTCAATTTCTCAAATCTTATTTGCTTAAAGCCTGCTAGGCCAATGATGCTCTTAATGTTCTGGCATATTTCATCCATAGTCAGTGATTTCTTCTGTGATAGAGCCTTCTTCTTTACTTTCTCAGTGATATCAGTTTCCTCTTCATCCTTTTCCAAGATAAGCTTTCTTCTTGGTTTGTTCCTTATTTAGCTCGACACTACCTTAGCCTAAACCAATTTTCTTTTCCCTGATGCAGGGGTCTTCTTTTGTGGCTCGACAGCTATAACAATGGAAGCTTCTCTAGTTCTCAGCCTAAGTACTAGTGATGAAATGGGCTTAGGTTTCTATACTTGTTTCTTGGCAGGCTTGACAACTGATGCCTTCTTTCCTTTCTTCACTACCACATTCTCCTCTTCATCACTTTCTTCTGAGTCACTAGACTTATCCTCTCCTAATCCCTGAGTCAATACAAGAGGTGCATCTACCTCTTCATCTCCTAACATCTTCTCTATGTTTTTCACTATCTTCTTTCTTTTTCTCTCCATGGTAGCATATTTTAATCCCATGGTTATCTTAGCCTTAGCTTCCTCATATGTTCCAAAATGTGTGGCCTTTTTGTCAACTTCCTCAGCTAATAGGGTTGTGATTGTTGTTGTTGTCTCATCTATATTTACCTCATAAGGTAATGGCATTAGCCATGGTACCCTCAGTATGACTTCTTGTGCATATGTGAAATCTGTATCAACTAGAAAACATTTATCTTTGTAGTACTTATCCACTAATGATACAAGGATTCTGCTTCTTTTCCTCATTTTCTTCTTGAATTCAACAAAATAAATTTCCATGACAATCTCAAAATTTTCATCCATTTGACCAATAAGCTCACTAATATGTACTGTGACAGGTCTATTCTTATCCCATTCTACACCTCCAATAGTAGGAAAACTTTATTGTATGTAAAAAAATAGACAGACAAGTAAAAAACTAATTAACTTACACAAAATACTTTGCTTCCTGGATAGATGTAAAGTTCTCAACAAGTTGTGTTAGTTGGAGCTCGGCAAGGTCATATGTATGATCCTTCTTTACTATCTTCCAAATTTGGTCCACTGCCATGCATGGGACACTATCCAACCGACTAGACTAATAAAATTTATGAGCTATCATCCTCACTGCAAAATCAATTTCAGGGTCTATAATAGATGAAATAGTCATTCCTCGTTTGTTCCACACTACCTGGGTGTTTTCTTGAATTTCCTCTTTACTCTGACATCTCATTGTCTTCTTTCTAGTGAGTCTAGGGTATCTAGTTACTTGGTGAATCATTTCTTTGGTAATTTGGACTGGTCCATCCTCCAGCCAAATTTTCATGTCGTGAACACGTCTCAGTACAATCTTGATCCCTTCAACTTTGAAATTTGTTGGAAAATCGAGGGCATGCACTAACCCTCACTCGACAACCTTCTAGTGTTCTAGCTTCAACACCCCATTGCTGCATAGTTTATCATATGCTTCCCTAAGATCATAATCTCTGATTTCTCCGATCTTACACATGTAGCATGATTGAATGTCATTGATCATCAAAACCTTCTAAGGGATAGACGATAGGGTTACAGTTAAATCTCCCATAATTACACTCTCTGGAATGGCCTGGAATTTCTATGGCTTGCATGCATCGTTTCTTACCAATTGAACATTAAAAAATTCCTTCCCTTGCTTCTTAATTGTAGCTAATGATGAAGATGCCATTTCTTCAAACTTAAGGGTTTAATTTTTTAAATGAATAACTCGGTAAAATACCTTGCACAAGTAGTTCTCAGATATTTGTCGATGGCACACTGTGAAGATTTCTGCAAATCATGCTTAGCACTAATTGCTCTGAAAAGTTCTCAAATCGCTGGTAAAATGAAAATAAATAGTAACTTCCCGCTTTATAGACTTCAAATGGTCGGATTAGGGCTTCATTAATGATTTGTACACTTTCTAGGTGAGATAAATTTGTCTCTGGAATCTCATGTCAACTTGGTTAACATAAGCTCGGTCGATACAACCATTCAGTTACAGGTCAGTGTACATCACATCTTGGCTATCATAGGAGCTCAAAAAACACTAGTGACTCGGTCACTATAGGATAAAATACTGATGCTCGACATCAAATATTCAGTATAGCTCTTTACTCAAATCTGTCCTAGTGCATCTTGATTTATGCAGATATGGACCTTATCTTATCAAATGTTAGGAATTGATGTAAACTAAAACATTATAAGATTCAGTTCCACACATACCTTCTTTTCTTAGTTCGAAGTAGTGTGATCACCTGATCCATCAGATTGGGTGACCTCAGGTTCACTGACTCCACTACTGCTTGCTTCCTCTTTCTTCTTCCATGTCTTGTTCATCTGCTCAGTAGTTTATTCATTCTTTCTATGTGCTTTGGAGTCTTTCTTTAAGTGACCAATCATTTTGCATTTATAGCATACCATACTTCCATTCATCCAACTCTTGGATTTATCTCTGAAATGTGTCTTTAAATAGTTTGCTCCAATGTGACCATATTTTCCACAATAATGACAACTATACCATGTATTATAGTCCCAATTGTATGTATTACCCTTCTTAGGTGCCTTAGTCTGTTGATTGGATGTCCACTTAGCTTTGGATCTACACTCATATGCTCTATGTTCGTATTTCTAACAGTTGATACAATATCCTTGAAATCTAGGTGAAGTAGGTGGATTATAGACCTTTGTCTTGCATTCATGTGCCTAATGTCCATGCTTTTTACAATTAAAATAATATCAACAACATAAGATTTCCACAATCCATTAGTAATGCAAAGTAAGTTTTTTGGATTTGATTGTGTAAGTATTTTTAGCATCAACATTTCGGATCACTCTCTGTGATCCATCATCAGGAAAGAGAAAGTGCAAGGATTAAGAGTAAAAATGCCTTTTTTACTCTTAATCCTTGCACTTTCTCTTTCCTGATGATGGATCACAAAGTGTGATCCGAAACGTTGATGCTAAAAATACTTACACAATCGAATCCAAAAAACTTACTTTGTAAAATAATATCCATTGAAATTTGGTTTAGGATTAGACTTACCATGTTTGCTTCTACAGATATTGGTTGTATGTCCTAGCTTTCCACAATGATGGCATGTAGGCTTACTGTTCTTTGGCTTTGCATTCCTATGTTCTCCACTTTTTGATGATTCTCCTTCCTCAATGGATGATAAGTGCTCATCATGTCCAAGTTCAGATGTATCACTAGATCTTCTAGGACATTAGCAGTTCTTCAAAGTATCTTATAGCTTCATTAGGCTTGTTCATCCTTTCATTGATCTCCTTTTTAGATCTTACTTCATTTCTTAGTTTATTGTTTTCTGATCCCAGATTTGTGATTTCCACATCTTTCCTGCCCAATTCTTGATTAACAAGTAGCAATTGATTTACCATGTCTAGTAGTTGATTGTTTGTCTGTCTTTGCATGTCGCATGTCCTTTCATCAAGTCTCATTGATATTTGTCTTTTATCTTCTTCAGCCATTGTCTTGTCTTCTTCAACTTTCTTTTTTTGTTCAACAACTCCACAGAGTCTTACTGATTGCATTTCTTGTTCTCTCTTCAGATTTCTGATGTCCTCATTCAGTATGTTATTTTTCTCCAGCAGTTCTTTTATGGCTGTCACTTTTTATAGAGTTTCCACTATCTAATAGTCCTATAGTATCCTCTTCTTGATATTGAGTTTCATTCTTTTGTATTTCTATTTCTCTTCTTCTTCTTAGGGATTTCTCCAGTTCACCTCTGGCTGCTTCAAGTTGTTGTAATGCAAGCTGAATGTCAATCTTCTGATTCTCTATGATCTTTCTCAACTTATAAACCTCCATCTCAAGATCTTTGACTCACAAGTGGTTAGACTTCTTTTAGAGACTAAACTCTGATACCAATTGTTGGAAATCTATTAGGGAAAGTGTGATACTAAGAGGGGGGGGGGGGGGGGGGGGGGCTGAATAAGATGTCAACCAATTTATACATTTTGACATAAACAAACTTGAATAGCATAAGCATCAAACTTAACACTGTAATAGATCTAATATCCTAATCATCATCCATGAAAATAAACATAACACAATGATTTACCCAGAAACCCTTGAAAGGTAAAACTGGGGTGGGGATGACACCCACAAATCTTCACTACTGCAGTATTAAAGTTTGCTTGTTAGGGCTACAAGTTTGATCATAAAAGATGATCTACCCTGTGAGGGGTCTGCCCTATTAAGAGCTTTGAGACTTATACAATCTACCTTGCAAAATGATTTAAAACTTACAACTAAGCAAGCACTCAGTTAAGAGATTTACTAAGGTCTTTTAAAACCACAATGTTAAGAGATTTACTCTGATTCACCTGTTAGAATGTCTCAGTACCTGATCCTTCAGTTTACGCTGTGATGTTGATTACAGATCTTCTCCTTACACTATAGATTTGATCTCTTCTATCAAATATGTCTCTATTCTATCCTTCACTGCTTTGCTCAGTCACTAAACTCTATTTCTGCTAGTCAAAACACTTTGTTGCTCTGCAAGTATGAGATCTCCTTCATACTCATGCTCCTCTCATAATACGTTTTAGGGTTCAGATCTCATCTTATATAAACAATTAATTATCTCCATGATTTGAGATCTACGATCTGGATTATCTACTTTTGCTGCTTAACCATTCCCTAATTCTGATTGGTTCCATGAATTACATAGGGATTAATGATTACAATTCTAGAGCATAATCACCTCTGTGATTTCCTCAACAAACAATAAATGTAATATAGATGTCGGCAAAAATGGTTTACCTAAGTGTTTGTGTCATAACAAACACATATGTCAAATATGGTTTGTTCAGCATTTGATATCTCTGGCACTCGACACTAACTATTCTTCATACCTTGTTGCTCGACACTGACATCTTTACATAACTCGGCATAAACTGACTTGGTTAAAACTAAATTACTCGGTGACCACTGTCTTACTCGATAGTAACTACAGCTCGGTAAATGTACAATATACATGACTCGACCTATACATGATGACTCAATCGCAGTGATGACCAACCAACATTGCCTAGAAAATGACTAAGTGTAAGACACTAATAGACAACAAAACTTAGGGATCAATATTACCTTGCCTGTGTTTGGAATTATTCACACGATATTCCCTTTCTTCATTGGCATTAGCTCTGTTAGTTCTCATGTAGCCACTCAAAAGAAAAGTGTATCTTGGTTATGAGTTTCTATCTGTAAATCTTGTCATCAATGTATATATCCTTCATTAGGCATTATCTATTTCAATTATTATTCCCCTTTGTGTTATTGCCTTGTTACAATCTTCATAGCCACTATTTATTTACATTTCTTAACTACAATGAGACCACATTCTTTGGAAGAGCGAGGTATTGCTTCAAACTATTTTTTGATTGTGGGTTTTTCCCAAGCATTTTTCCTTCATTTTAACCTATGTTACAAGCACGAGAGGAGCGTTTTCGAATTATATATTTGTTTGCAAATCTACCACATCCATTTTGAAAGCATTGTTTATTGTTTTGAATTTCTAAGAGGTGCATAGTTTCTCTTACAATAAGTGAAAGGTCAATAAAGTAGCAACTATGAGAAAATATTCAAGGTGATGATTTGACTATGAAATTAGTTGATATAGTGAAAAATCCCATCGTGGAACACTGCCTAAATTATCCATATCTCATGTCAACAAAAGAGATTGGTAGAGAAACATGCAATCACAAAAAACTATTTACAAGTACTTTCAACACCACTTTATTAAGTCACGATAGATTCATAACTTCTTTCTAAAACTGTGCTTATGAATGAAATTATTCCCAAGGTAGCCGCAAGCAACTAACACCTGACATAATTCAAGATGGGATAAAAGAAATGGAAGAAGCATGATTTCTTGAACTACTGCTATTACGTTTTCTTGCCTATATAATTTCTATATGATTGTCATATTGGCATATGGCCGAGTTGTCCAACAATTTAATGGTGTAATTTTCTTTATTTAATGTTGTTTGATTGTTAGATTTTTAAATGTTTTCTTACAATGATTTAATGGTTCTTGAGGAATGTAGTTTTAAAAGGAATAAATATAAATGATTAAAACATTATATCCTTGTGGCAACATCAACAATCATTAACAATTTTTGTGTTTGTCCATTACGTCTCATGATCTTGTGTGGTATTGGTATTATTTATTGCTTTAACAATATAGTCAATGTTCAAAAGTGGTTAAAAATTATGTTATGAGTCATGAAGTAATTATATATTAGCCATGTAAAATGGTTGTTTAATGATAGATATATGTGTCAAAATAAAATGATAGAACATTAAAAACATATATTTTAATGATGGGGAAATGTGTAACTAGTTTTTCGTATGCTAGTGTTTGGGGTGTATCATTAGATCATTATTTCCGCAATGGTTGTCTTATTGGGCCAATTGATTTCACATGTCAACTTATCAAGTCTCATTGTTATATGTTTGTTGATGCATTCACACTAATTAGTTAAGCAAACTTAAAATTACCATTCATGAATTCCATTAGGGCCCGTTTATTTGCAGAATTGGAATTTGAGTCAAAACCTGATTATCTCAAAACCAGGTTTTAATTTCGAATTCCACCTCTTTGGTGGGAAGATGGATATGCCCATTTATGCCCATTTTGGTGGTATATTCGGGTTTTGATGGCATAACCCGATTTTAAAATGAGCATTCCAAACAGTGGATTCAAGTCAAAACCTGATTATCATCTTCCAATTCCTGCCATCTTCCCGCAAACAAATGGGCCCTTAACTATCGTAAGTACGGTTGTCCATGGTATTTCTTAGTTATGCTAGGTAAGGTTGGTCATGTTTGGAATCACTTGCATAATGCAATATTTGTAATTTTGTTTCGAGGCTTGGTGTTTGAGTTTTTTTCTTTTTCTTAATGTTTACCAAATGCATGGAATCTTGATACATTCTCAGTTTGTATATTTTCTTGTCATTTCTACATGGTTTTCTTGGCATTATGGGTTTCATTCTCTGGTTTTTCAAGATTGGTGCATTAAGGTTTAGTTGTGTATTTGATTTGGATTTTATGGTATTTTTTTATCTCTTATATTATTTGGTGGAGTTTCAATGTTATATGTTTGCTTCGTGTGTTTGGAGCTTAGTCGTGTATTGATGGTTTAAGGAGATTCTATGTTTTCTAATTGATGAAATGGTTTCTAGTGCGGATATATGCAAGAGTTATAACATTTTGGAAATTAGAATATGTTATGGAGCTTCGGAGATTTCCTATGCAACTCCATATGTTGTGGTTACGATGATCATATTGATGTCCATATAGAGGTTGGATATGTGTGGATCCTCAGATTGATTTTGAGATTTTATTCATTATGCTCCAAATTCTATTTTTGGGTTTGTTTGGATTTGATAAATCTATGAGGTTTCTTTGGTGATTATTTGATTGGTTTTTTGCTTTTGATTTCATTTTGGAGCATAGAGGTGGGTTTCTAGGAGCATTGTTGGGAGAGTGGCTAGTCCAAGGTAACCCATTGACAAGTTATACTCAAGTGATGACTTAATAAAATTAACTAGGAATAACATTAATAAAGATAATTTTGTTTCCTCGCCAATGACCTTGAGTGCTTATATAGACTAAGGATGGGTTCAAGAAGGCCTGACAGTCCGTGAGGTGTTGATATGGTAAATTGACTTCCTTGTCCTCATGAAAGGTTGTCAATTCCACATGAGTTCTGCCTGGGGGTTGGGTTTTAGAGAGATTCTGAAAGTAACTCTTGAGTTAATGGGATCTATGTGATGACACTCTCCAGCATGTATATTCAAATCCCTTCCATATTAGCTTTGGGTTCATCTCTAGTATTCCAAGTTGGTATCTCACATGCATTCCTTGTTGGTATATCCTAGTGTATCATTTATGTTATGCTTTTTTTTTCTTGTGATATTTATGTTATGTGTTGTAGCCTTGTCTTATGTTTGTGTGTGTGGTGTAAGGCAATGTGCCTATCTCCTAGCTCATTGAGGTAGGTCTCATAGTTCCACGTTGTTGGGTGATAATTATTTTTCTCCATCAAGGTTCAGAGATTGGTTCATGAGCTTATGGATAGATTATGCATGCATCTTCATTGTACATTTACTATAGTTTCATGCTTCATATGGACAAATGATTTTAATTGTATATCAATCATTGGTATTGTAATTGTATACTCTCTGTGGAAATGGATGTAAATGCAATTGTAGCATGTATTAATGAATATTTTAGTTAGATAGATTGATGTGGGAATTGACCATCACTATGCACTTATATGTTATTTTGTTATGGAATTAGTATCATTTGTATTTGAGGTTTAAATGAATATAGATTATTGATAATAACCTTGTGCATTAATTCATCATTGTTTAATTGATATGATCATACATTGCTTAGTAGCAATGTCAGGGAACCTAAGAGGATATAGGTTAATGTTTTAGTGTTCAATACTTACACTTTACATCATTTTATTAGATTCATTATGTGTATCATCATGTCAAGATGAAATTGTTATTGTTTTAAAAATAATTGTGCCATTTTGTATAAATTTATAAGTCTTTGTCAAACCTAAGAGGATATAGGTTAATGTTTTAATGTTCAAAACTTATGCATTGCATCATTTTATTGGATTCATTATGTGTATCATCATGTTAAGATGAAATTGTTATTATTTTTGAAAATATTTGTGCCATTTTGTATAACATTTATAAGTCTTCCTCTCGGATTCCCTAACGAGGTGTTACATACTTCCACAATCCATTGATAAGACCACATAGAATCTTGAAAAATACTCTTAATGAGAAATGGGTATAAAAATTATCGTTAAAATTCCCAATACACTTATAAATATTTATAAGAAATTTCTTGAAGAATTATAAAAATCCAAGTAGAGCATCTATGGTATGAATATTTTGTTTGTCCAAAAGGTATACTAAATAGACAATTTGATTCAATAATTTAATACCTAAATTAGAAACTCATTGAATAGATTTCTAACAAAAAAAAACATTTCCATAAGTAGACTTCATATCAAGTTATAATTAGTAATTGATAACTTAAAAAATTAATTTCCTATAAATGATTATCTTCTAAAAAGTATTGATGGCTAAAATGTAATGGATTATATATAACTCAAACTGAAAATAGTCAATTTGGTAATTGACTCCTAACAATGAATCTTTTCAATTTTAATCATCGCAAACTTTAAGAAGAAATTTAAAACCTAATGGTGAATCTTGGTAAGTTCAGTTTGACTCTCACAAAAAAGTGTGCAATACTTAGATCCTATTCATGATGAAGAGACGTGTTGATCCTTGAACAACTATGATGAAACTTAAAGAATCCTTCAATGCAATTTAATGTCCTACACTTAGATGCTATCTATGATGAAGAAACATGTTTATCCTTGAACAACTGTGATGAAACTTAAAGAATCTTTCAATCAACTAGATAATTACCAAAATTGACCTAATGGAAAATTTGTGTAACTTGGACTTCTCCATATAGAGGTTGTGCTCAACCTTCATTGTAATCTATTGTTATTTAATGTTCACTTTGTCATTTAACATTCTTCTCTCTATGTGCACTTTTGCTATTCCAAAGCCAATTTTCACTTATATTTTTTTCTCTCCCTTTTATTATGCAACCTCCCAAAGGTGCACTTTAAGACTTGAAGCACTTTTCATGTCCTCACTTTGACATTTCTGATACTCACATAAATTTCGGACTCTAAAAGGTCAAAATGTACTTTCTCCTGATTTACCATCAACAACTTGTCATTTAAACCCCTTGTTATTTTTTTTTTGTGTATTCACTATTACATTAATGAATTTAAGGAGTCGTAATATCATAATAAATATTTCTTCTAAATTCTCGTTGCAAATATTCTATTCAACCTCTAAAGGATTCACTTGTGAACTTGCTATTTTTTTCATGTTTTCACTTTGCATTATGATACTATTACTTTAGGAGCCCCAAGAGCTTCTTTTTTCATGTTGTCACTTTGCATAATGATACTATTAATTTAGGAGCCCGAAGAGTATAATGTGCATTTTTATTGTGGTTTGCAAGTGACATTTTGACATTTAAGTCATGAAAGGGGTACACAAACTTCTTAGAGTCACTTATTTATAAACTTTAAACTGGCATTGAAATATAAATCACTTTTAATTTTAATTTGATGTGCTTAAGTGAATAACTTGCATTTTTTTCTAATTCTTCATTTGCATTTTCCACAAGCAAAATAGTATTATTTGAATTATTTAAGTGGTCAAATTCTACACTAATATTGAAAATGATAGCATTTTATGAGTTGTGTTTTTTTATTTACAATATGAGACATTCAACCCCTCTAGGGCACATCCAAGATGTTTGGAGTCATTTTCATGTGTTTTTGGCCCTCCAATATGATCCTTTCCCCCTTGAGATGCTCTAAAACATATGTTGGATGTAATACCCACCTGTCCTTCCATCGTTTTGCTACTTTAGATTTACGTCTGATTTGTTATGATGTGGATTTGAATATTTTCTAGTTGACGGATATAATTTTGTGCTTGTGGAAATTCTGATAAGGTTATTTGGGTTTCTTAATGTTTTTAATATTTATATGTTTGTGGATAGTGACTATACAATTGTTGTATTTAGGTGAAATTAATTATTAATCATATCTCCTTCCATTCTGAAATCTAGCTCAGCATTCTTAAGGTTGAAACGAGTTATTGTCATTAGATTATGTTAGCTGCTTGAAATTTCAAACTTTGTGGATCTTCTGTCTCTGTAATTGCTGAATTTTACCCCCCTTCCTTAACAGGTAATATTTTCATTTGTGGTGTGGATAATTTATAACATGAAAGCATTATAATATTTCTCTTTGGATGTTGAGCATGTAAACTGGATTGTTTAAGTATTCTAGAATAGAATGTAATTTTGGTATTATTTCTTATACTTGTATAGGTGCGTTAGTGTTTGACTCGGACTATACTTGTTCATTCGAACTAGTACTTGATGATTCCTTGGAATGGGAATAGTTATGTATTTAAGGTTTACTATGTATTTGTATATGAAGTTGGTATTTCTTTTATATATGTAGCTGTAGCATAATTTGGGGTAATTAATCATGGATGTTAAATGTGTTTTTTTAGTTGGAATTCTTGTATTCATTTTCATGAGAAAATTGGCCTTTAATATATTCATGAAAAAAAAATCTATATATTTTAATACTTCTTATAAGTCATTCTTCATGTATATGTCTTGTCTCACAGAATTGGTATAGTACTTGAGCTGTAAAATGTTGGGAAGGTCATCTGCATGTTATGAGTTATATTGCTGAATTTAAATTTGATTCATTTCTACACATTTTTATGCTATAAGATTTGAGTTTCATGAATTATGTAATTGTAGATGGATAACTAGAGTGGTCAAGGGAGAGTGACTCTCAAAGGATGTTGGGGCCCTAAAGTGGTCGTCCAGGGTAACCCATTGATGAGTTGTAATCAGGTGATAAATTAATGAATAAGCTGGGGTAAACACATTAACAAGATAATAAAGGTGTCTCACCCATGCTTTGAGTGCTTGTTCAAGCTATGGATGGGAAAGAGATAATGCATGTCTGTCCGCATGACGTGTGGTACGGACATGATAAAAAATTCTTGTCCTCGTGAAAGGATTGTTCAATTTCACATGAGTTCTCACTTAAGGGTTGGGGTCTGGAGAGATCATCTAAGGTAACCCAAGGGGGAGGGCTATGTGATGACACTCTCCCTTTCATGCTCTCCAATGTCTAGTCATGTATTTTATAAGTAGCGATCTATGATAATGTCATGGTTGGTTGCCTTGATTTTGATCATTGATTTGTGCTTATCCCTTGTTGTGTTTTGTTTTTTGTGTTCTTATGGGGAGGTACTTGACCATTGGAAGGACTTCAATTACAATTCTCCCCTTCATTGCTTTAATGATACTTGTATTAATGCTCTTATTAAGCTTTGTAATATTATACTGTATATGTATTTGACATGTTGGATTTCCTCATGGAGATTGATGTAGTCTACCTATGTATTAGTTGGGTTTGGTAACTAGATAGTTTATGAGGTCTACCTAGATATGACTATACATTCTGTTTACAATTAATTTCAGGATATTTGGAAAATGGTGTTTAAAATGAAACTAGTTTTTACGACAATGATGTTCACAATTATGAGTTGTGAGTCAGTAATGTTCTTGTTAGATAAATATATTGTAGATATGTTGTTCTAGTAGCAAAGTTAGGGAACCCTTGGAGGACATAGGCTAGAGATATAGATTATCTTTTATTCATGTTTGATGAATGCAAATGTGATCTTAATTGCATAATTATATTGTGTAAATATTTAGAATTGAAATGTAATTATATATTAAACAAAAATTACTATGTTATTTGATGGTTTAGTTGTCGTCCTCTCGAGTTCCTTAGTGGGGCGTTACATAGGCCTTGCCCTTGCCTTTAATAACCTCTAGGTACCTTTGCTTCATCAAGTTGTACCTCAAAAGCCTTGATGTTCATTCTCTTACCTCTATAATTCTTTATTTTTCTTTATGCGCTAGTTGATGCATACACCTTGTCTAACATAATTGAAAACCTCTTATGGGTCTTGTGTAGATGCTGACTAGAATTGGCAATAACAACATTAGAAACTATTGGCAACAAGTACTCAAGATGGCTTCGAAGGGACAAACAAGTTTTGTTTAATAATTTCACTTAGTATTAAAAAATCATATGGGTACAACAAATAAAAATTGATTTAACAATAACATTTGTGTGACGGTATATTTTTGGGATGGCTCCCGTGATTCCCACCCGGTCTGCTACGGCATTTTCAAACTCCATGACTCCCGCTCTTTCTTCATCTGAGCACGCTGTATCTCTGGCCCCCTCAACGTCTTGTCTTGGCATTGTTGGGGGCTCCTCATGTCCGACGATTGGTGATGTCCCTACCCAGCTTCTCGCGGATCGGGAGTTGTTGGTCTCTAATTCGTTTGCTGCAGCTTCCTTGTCTCTGGTCGATGTGTCTGCTCCTCGCAGGGGCTCTTTGGTGGGGCTCAAAGTATCTGTCTTCGGTGGCAAAGGCTTTGGTCTAGTCCCCACTTTTGGGGAACGTTTCTGGTCTGGTGCTTGTGTCTTTTCCGCTTGGCTCTTCTTCTACGACTCTTGGGGATTCTTATGTAGATCGTTTGGCTAGAATTCGGGGTAAGGGTTCTGCCTTTGTTCCTAAGGTGAACCGTGTTGAGACTAAGCCTTTTCCTGCTTGTAAATCTATAGCTATTTCGCTGGAGGAGACTGTTGCAAAGATTAACTTGTCTACTTCAGACCTCTCCTCTAACGCGATGATTTGCAGATTTAAGGGCTTCTAGCCTGATCTTCTGGGGCTCCATGCTTGGATTACTAAGCACTAGGAAAATATCATCTCTGATGCGGTTCAGATTTACCCTGTGGCTAAGGGTTTCTTCATTGCTAAATTTAATATGGCTACAGATAGAAAGTTTATTTTGTGTGACCACTTTTTAAGTTAGGAGGATTGCTTCCCATTGATGATTAAACCTTGGCATCCGGATTTTAACCCCTCCTCTGAAACCTTCAGCAAGATGCCTTTTTGGGTGAGACTCCCCAATATTCCACTTCATCTTTAGCTGGATTCGGTTCTCAAGGTTGTGGGTGAGGCGTTTGGATATTTCCTGACAGTGGATGCGAAGTCGTCTGATCTCCTTCTTTCTACAATGATGAACAAGTAGAGGCATAACAACCAACAAACACATTTACTGTATTATATGTGCATCTCTGGTACTCCCTCTGTTGTACGCTAAACCAGCAAAGATTAACATGTCATTTCAACTAGAAATAATCGCTTGTTTGTGACCATTTCACTTGCAGTATATATGGTGACATTTTGATAATCTGTCAATTGGCAACTGAGGCAACAATGAAAAATCAGTCATAACAATCACCTGACAACCAATTTAGTTATCAGAAACATGAAACTCTCAGATGCTTCTAAAATGGGTTTGTCTCTAAATATTTTTTTGGCCATAAAATCCTGAAATGACTTTTACATATAATTCAACATCTAGCAACAGCTTTCATTTGCTACAAAATAATATTATAACATTAGCAACATTCACTCACGTAAAATATAAAGCGCAAGATATTTCAATGATCCCAAGAAAATATACAGTGATAGATACTTCCATATTTTCAAGGGGCACACTTCCATATACCCAGGGAAAAACCCCTATCACAATATTGCACATATTATCAAGAACAGCAAAGAGAAGATAACAATGACACTGAAATGACTAAATTGGCACTAATATTGTGCAAGGATTAAACCACCGTTGCGAAAAGAACAACTTTTCTAAGTACGTACATAATTCCTCACAACTGAATGAAAATAACTATAAGCCCTCCATATTCTTCAGTTAAGCATATGGGTGTACCCAAAAAAGCTACAAACTGCAAATTATTAATGTAGCTAGGGAAGATACCTAGACTTTTATTTCAGAAGGTTTTCAGGGGAGATACCTAGACTTTTATTTCAAAATGCTTTCTAATAATAGGTTTGCAGACTGATAAACATATTGATTGTTCAACCTTTTGTAACTACTTGACCTTGCCATTTGTTACCAATGTGACATAAATGGTACAATGACAACTACTGATCAAAGTAAATATGGTATTTCTTTTGCTCAACACTGTATTCCGATTTTCTACCCTTTCCAGTGCTGCACCTGAAGAAAGACTGACCATTTGGATGAGACCACCATCCAGCCATGTTCCCATAAATACCAGCTACTCCAAGGCACATGATTCACTGTAAAGCACCAGGTCTTGGCATTGAGACCAGAATCCATGCTTTGATAATGTTAAGCAGACTTTCATAATTTCATGATTCATGATTCATCGTTTTTTGTAAACTCTTCGATAGATTTTTGCACCTTCAGAGTGAGCATGGATCTCTCTTTCGGTCCTTATACGCATAGGATTCTCTAAGAGCCATCCTTCATCGTCACATAAATTAGGATGATCAATATACATTGGCTGTAATGAATCATATTGGCTGTCAAAATATTGTCTCATGTCAACTGCCACTTCTGGAACATCCGATTGCACAAATATCTGTTTACATATAAAGTTCAGTCTCCACCATAACAAAGCGATTAAGTACTTTTAAATTTTAATTAGTTCCTGATCAAAAAGATAACTGAATACAATAAAATAATAAATGTCTAGTGCTTACGGTGTGGATGCCTAATAGTAATCCAATGTGAAAAAAGAACTAACATGCATCTGTAGTGAATGTTTCTTCTTTAATTCTATGGATCAGCTGTATTTGACATTTCTAGTGTTAGCATCCTAACAAGCAGTATGAGAGCAGTGATTTGAGAAAAAGATCATGTGGTGTGAAGTCAAGGCAAGGAGAACTGAGACTTAAGCCACAGCAACACACATAAGAAATATTTTGTAAAATTCTTCGCCTATTTATTTGCCAGTGTTTTTACTACCTAATTTCCAGTCATTATCTTCTTGTCCTAATTTTGCACACCCTACTTTCCCACACCCTAATTTTGGGCCCTATTTTGTCATCCCCTATTTCCTTCCTTCCTACTTCTAAGACCTGTTTTTTCACTCTACTTTAATGGCCCACCCTTTCCCTGCCTTATTTTCTTCCTCTTAATTTTTCAGCCCTCCTCCCCGGTTTGTCGCCTATTTTCTCAGCCCCTACTTCTCCAGTCCTGGAGAACAACTTTCACACAAACATTCATACCCAAACGAACCCTGCCATTGAATTCAGAAGGAGAGGACTAACTGCCAAATCATCAAAATCAGAGTTGGGAACATGAGGCAAACAAAAATTAGTTTGGGGCCTATAAAGCTTCCCTACACTGGTTTGTACCATACAATTGTTTAGAAAAGTTCAAAACCAATCTCCAGCGCTTAGAACATAGCACCTAAGCACTAGCATAGGGGCTTATAGCCCCGCAACCTCAAGTAGCCTATAGTTCTTAAAGCCACTAGTGGCTATTAAAACTGCCACAATCAGCAACAAACAGCTGTCATCAACTGCAACTGCACTGCCCAGTTGCTGCCCTTATGGCCACCACAGTTGACAACACTGCCCAGGGGCCACCAAGGCCCCTTTTGAGCCCAAATTAGGCTTTTTTTCAGATTGGTATAATGTTTGATTCAAGTGACAGAATTTTGCAAACAAATAATTGAAAGAAAGCTAGAAAGGTGTAGTTTCCATCCATAGAGATCTTGATCAAAAATATGTCGTTTTTTCTCAAATATTGCAGGTTGATGTTCACTATTAGTTTTTCTCAGCAAACCATAATTTTCAACTTGGAATTTCATTTTCCAGAAACGAATAAGCATTGGAAAGCTATCGAAGAGCACTAAACAGCTATAAAATCAATTTTTCTAGATCTTGTATCACAATTATTTTGTATCAAAAGTTGAACTTTGGCCATTGTGGGCCTAGTGAGCATTGTAAACTAGTACTGTAATTTGGTGAAATCCTTGTAATCACATTAATCATAAAGTTCTAACGCTGTAAACTCTAGGAGTGACTTCTAAGACTAGTAAAAGGTGGGTGTCTTTTGGTTTCTTTTATTTAATTTGTCACATATTTGCATTCTGATTGATTGCTTGGACATTGTAGCAGTTGGATATGTTTTTTTTTTATCAAATGACTTCATTCAGATGCTTAACATGTATTAAGATTTATCATTTGAGGATTGTATCATGATTATTTGTTCACCATTATGTGATAATCATTGATAAGGAGAATTACGAGTCTTGACAAAAAGGCATTCTAACATATCTCAAATGGCTTAATCTTTTGCCTTACCTTTATGGGCTCATAACTGAACCAAACACACCTGGAAGGAGATCAGTACAGGATAATAATATTGATTTGTTCTAGTGCTGATCATAAAATTGTGTGCTATCGAGGGCATTGATTTTCCTTACACATTTTGGACTAAGGTTTGGAAATCTTTGGAGACCACCATATCTATTCATTTCTAGATGATCCTACCGATTGCCTCATTCCCCTTGATGATTCAAATAAAATACACTTTCATGATGATACTTTAGACTCGTGTATATTGCAAGTCTTGAACATTCAGATGACACAGAGCCTTCTTTTCTTGCTTCTCCTCCTCGTATCGACATCACATCTACATCATCTGTTACTACTTCAGAGATCAGTGTTGCTTCTTTGAGATCTTCCAGTAATTTCTTGCAACAAGACATACGCAGTCTTTCCAATTCAGCTTTGTAGGATGATTTCTTGATGAGTATTTCAAACTTGGTTTGTGAAGTCTCATATTGCAAATTTGGAGGACAATTTGAGGGGCTATCTCTCCTCTTTAATGGCATCCCAATCATAGCTATTGTACCAACATCTTTGTCTTTGGATCTTGTTCATCATTAGTCACCTTCATTGTTTGGGCATGTACCTGATTTGGTTGTGGTATCATCTCCTATAGATATGGCAACATTTGAGCAATTTTTAGAGACACCTATCATGATACTTCTTCCCTCATCTCTCTTCTTGGAGATGAAGTTTCTTCTACATACACCAATGGATATATTTCTTCCCAAAGGGAGGAATGTTGTTTCCCGACAACGCATTGCTTTTTTCTTCGAGCATTCATCATTTGCAAAAGAGCTACTTCAGTTATTATAAATCGATATATATATATATAATGGAGACAAAAGGCTCTATTTATAAAAGATTACAAGAGGATGTTTCTAAACGAAACACTTGTTACCAGAATGCAATAAAGGAAACTTCCTAAACCAAGATGACCATTCGAGAAACAGTACAATATTATTTTAATAACTTCATGATGGGGAGAATCCACTATCTCCTCTCTCTATTATGAAGTGGTGTACTTCCTTTTTGTGGGAGTTTCTTCTGTTTGGGGGGGCAGGGGAGAAGGGGGATGGCAAGGGCAGATTTCTATGAACATGGTACCTCATCAGGCTTCATTTGTCAAGACCCATCTGTTTACCCATCTAAGCTAAAGCTTAAGGGGGGATTTAGTGTAGGCTTTTATTTTCTTGATGGGTTAATTTATTGTTCCTTAGTCCTAAGTTTTTCCTGCACTTTTATCAAGCTTGTTTAGGTTAATAAAGTGAGTTTAGTTGATATATTATTAGTGGATTGATTGTTGAGGTGTCATCATCCTAAAAGGGGGGAGCATTTACTATATTTAAATCACTTGGTGGTCACTCCCTAATTGTTGGATTGCCTCTGCCTCCTCTATACCCTCTCCCTAGTTTTGTATATACTCACTACCTGGCTTGTATTTTTGTGTTGATTCATGCAGTCATTTTCTTGCAGTTTTTCTTTGGGCTCCTAATGCAATATTGTCATCTTGACATTTGCACACCTCTTGGAATCTCTGATCTATAATTATGTTATTCATTTACAGTTTTATAGCTTATTTCTCACTATTTATGTACAGAGAAGGGTCAGTAATAGTGATATAAAGTATGCTTTGATCCAATAAACCAAATCTGATTCTACAGTTCTTACACTAACAGCTTCTCATAAATAACCATACAAAAATCATTCATGTTGCATATAGATGGATTACTATCCAACTACTAATATTAAATTGATCATAAATAGGTTCTTCTAATAGAAAGAACTTCATATTTCTATTAAGCATAAAAAAGCTGTAAAAAATCATGTTATGCGACAGCAAAACCAAAGTTCTTCATGCTGAAAAAAAAAGAAATCCTTATATAATTTTGCAATCTGAAGTATGCAATTCTAATCTGGAAACTTAAACATTCAGAAGAAGCATGTCATTTTTATCATGTGGGGATTTTCTAATATAAACTCTGATTAATGCAAAGTCACACTAATTAATACATCAATCAGCAAAATATTGTAAATCACCTGACCCCCAGGAGCCAAGTTGTTGATAATCGCATCTGCCAGTGGTTTCTGAAGAATCCTTCGTTTGTGATGCTTTTTTTTGAAATGTGGATCAGGACACTGCAAGAAACACCCAAATTAAAAATAATCAAGAAAACTATTTGATAATATACATTTAGACAAACAGAGTTGTTTGATGTTTAAGTTTTCTTAGTAATAGACGACTTTTTATGCCTAAATCAGTAGTTGCTTCATATTTTGTTTAATGGTTTTTTGTCTGTATTAGCAGGTTGCCAGCTTGTAAATAGCAGCATCTAAATCCATGTAATAACTGTTAAAACAGTAGCATCAATTTGATTGATGCAATCGAATTAGCTACCGTCATTATTAAACAGCAATCTATCTTTTGGAGCGGGAGTATTATTCTAAGTAATCGACACTGTTGATATTACTGTCATTATTGTTACGTAACTATCAAATGATAGTTAGCGTAACATATGAACATATGTTAAGCTAACTATCATACGATAGTTAAGCGTAATCTCTGCTGCAATAAAATCATATACACGCTGCTTCATAAGAGATATGTCTGCGAATAGACATGTCTCTACGTGGCCTCAGCCACGTAGAGTCATGTCTCTTCGTATTGACTTATTGAAACATATTTAAGGTATTATGTGTTGAGAGGAGAGCAATCAATCACCACGGCATTGTCTTCTTCTCTGCAACACACAGTAATATAAATCAGTAAATATTAACAGAATATAAATAATAAACGAATTTTTTCTATCAAGATCATACATTCCTAACATGGTATCAGAGTCTCAATAGAAGAAAAATTCATTAAAGTTAATTATATTCTGATTATCTATAAAAAAAAAGGAGGAGAAATTAAAATGGCCAGCAGTATCAAAGTAGAAGACAGACTCGAAGGTGCGTCTAACTTCTTCTCATGGAAAATTCGAATTCTTACTCTACTTCAAGAACTAGAGTTGGATTCTTATGTTGAAGAAAACACAAGCATGCCTGAGGAAGAACCAGAAAAAGCAACTTGGAAAAGACGTAACAATAAAACAAAGAAAATTATAATCGATGCTGTTAAAGACCATATTCTCCCTTCCATAGCAAGACTAAAAACCGCCTATGAAGTGTTCAAGACTATCCAAGAGACATTTGAGATTAACAATACAAGCAGATTACTTACTCTCAAACAACAACTGCTAAATCTCAAAATGAACAAATGGGAATCAATTACATCTTACTTTCTTCGGATTTCAGAACTAAGGGATCAACTATCCACCATTGGAAATAATGTTGATGACATGGAGCTAACACTAATTGCTCTTAGAGGACTACCCATCACATGGGAATCCTTCATTCAATGTATAACCGGACGTCCATCTCTACCCAAGTTTGATCAACTGAAGAATGATTGCACTCAAGAGGAATCTCGATTAATATCAAGAGGAATTGGGCCTACCAAAGGAAATGAGATTCAAGCTCTTCACACCCACTCAAACTTCAAAAGCAATAAAAGGAAGTTCAAACACAAGAAAGGAAACCCCAACACAAACCAGCTAGGGAATCCAAATAAAACTCACAAACGAGACTTCTCCAAAATACAATGTTTCAAATGTGATAAGTTTGGTCATACACATCGATATTGTCCCGAGAAGCAAAAAATACAAGCAGCATTAGCAGAAGTAAAAGGAGTAGAAATATCACTAATCTTCTTAGCATTATCAAGTGAAGTTAACTCAAGCAAAAATACTTGGATAATTGATAGTAGAGCTTCTCGACATATAATAGGATTCAGAGATCAATTTGAAACCTTAGAAGAAGACTCCTCCGAAGAAGTTACAATTGGAGACAACTCCACCTATCCGGCAAAAGGAATCGGGACCTGCTCTATCAAGCTGAAATCAAGGACTACTCTACTATTGAAAGATGTTCTATTTGTACCAGGTATAAAAAGGAACTTAGTCTCCATCTCTAGCTTAGCCGATCAAGGCTATCGTGTCACATTTCAAGAAAATAAAGTTTTAATATGGACAAAGAACTCAAATATTAAAAATGCTATTTCCTTAGAATATAGAGATGGAAGCTTATACAAAGTAGGAAATAGTATCAAATCAGCTCTAAGTCATGAAGTATCCAATACAAATGAACTCTGGCATCGAAGACTAGGTCATATCGGGTTTAGTACTCTTCCCTCCCTTAAGAATATTACTACAGGAATTCCAAATTTAAATTCAAATCATTCAAACACTTGTAAAGGATATGCCCTACGTAAAAATATAAAAAAATCATTTCCCTCTAGTGAACATAAAACAAAAGGTACATTGGAACTCATTCACACTGACTTGTGCGGACCTATGTCGACTCTCTCACTAGAAGGTTATTCATACTATGTGATCTTCATTGATGATTATTCCAGAAAAACATGGATTTATTTTCTTAAACTAAAAGAATCAAATGAAGTGTTATCCAAATTCAAAGAATTCAAAGCATTAGTTGAAAACCAAACTGGGAGAAAGATAAAGATTCTAAGGTCAAATAATGGAAGTGAATATATTTCTGAAAATTTTAAAGAGTTTTGTATATCTGTTGGGATTAAGAGGGAGTATACAGTACCTTATAATCCTCAACAGAATGGAGTAGCCGAAAGGAAAAATAGAATTATCATTGAAGTTGCTAAAGCCATGATGCACGACCAAAATTTGTACACTTCGTTTTGGGCCGAAGCATCAAACACTGTTGTATATCTTCAGAATAGATGCCCACACTCTATTCTAGAAAACATCACTCATGAGGAAGCCTTTATAGGAAAGAAACCTGATATAAGTCATCTCAGAATCTTTGGATGTCCTGTTTACATTCATATTCCCAAAGAGAAAATAACCAAACTAGACCCTTCAGGAAAAAGAGGAATATTTGTTGGCTATAGTGAAACTACAAAAGGGTACAGGGTATATATACCAGGACAGAAATCCGTTGAAGTTAGTAGAGACATCAAGTTTGAAGAGGACACAGCTCTAAAGATTTCCATTTCCACTGAAGGAGGATCAAATGAGAATCAAAGGGAGAACATTACAGAATATGATGAAATTGAGAATCAGAGGGAGAATGTTCCTCAAAACAATGAGAATGAAAGAGAGAACACAATAGAAAACATTGAACCTGATTCATCTCATCTTGAAGATGTTGATATTTCTAACAACAAGAAAAGACCCTTATGGGCTAGAAAAATGTTTGAGGAAAACAATATTGAACCTGATGAGATGTCCAACGCAAATAAAAGAACAAGAAATCAAAAATGTTATCTTGCACTAATGGCAGAACTGACAAAAATAGAACCGGCTAATGTAAAAGAAGCTCTAACATGTCAAGCATGGAAAGATGCGATGATTGAAGAATACCAATCCATTATTAAAAATGATGTTCGGGAAATAGTCCCTAGACCAAAAGGGAAAACCGTCATTTCCTCTAGATGGTTATTTAAAATCAAATATGCTTCTGATGGTAGTATTGAAAAACACAAAGTCAAATTTGTTGCCCGGGGTTTCTCTCAAAAGGCTGGAATTGATTACAAAGAAACATTTGCGTCAGTTGCTCGCTACACATTTGTAAGAACTCTCATAGCCATTGCAGCATCCAAAGGATGGAAGATTCACCAAATGGATGTAAAAACAACATTCCTAAATGGAATCATAGAAGAAGTATACATAGAACAACCAGAAGGCTTCGTCACCCATGACAATAATTACGTTTGCAAATTGAAGAAAGCACTCTATGGTCTCAAACAAGCTCCCAGGGCTTGGTATGAACATATAGATAAGTATCTATCCAAGTTAGGATACTCCAAGAATGAAGCTGATCCAAATATATACTTCAAAATGTCCAAAGGAGAAATGGTAATAATAGTTCTATATGTTGATGATCTCCTAATTACTGGAGAAGATCATCTCATTGCGAAATGCAAGCAAGAACTCACAAATGAATTTGATATGAAAGATCTAGGATTATTGCATTACTTCTTAGGATTAGTAGTACAAAAAGAAGACTACATTTTTCTAAATCAAAAGAAATACACCATGGATATATTAACCAGATTTGGCATGAAGGAATGTAAACCCTTAACAACTCCGATGGAAACAAATCTTCATAAGCTCAAAGAAGATGCTGCTGACTCAGAGCCTACAAACTCTTCCTACTACAGACAACTAATTGGATCTCTTATGTTCTTGGTTAACACTCGTCCGGATATTTGCTATGCTACAAATGTATTAAGCCATTTCATGTGCGAACCCAAGAAGATTCATTTATCTGCTGCTAAACATATTCTGAGGTACTTATGCGGTACAACCGAATTGGGTCTAAAGTATGAAAAAGTTGAGATACAACTCCAAGGTTTCACTGACTCCGATTGGGCCGAAGACTCTATTGATCGGAAAAGCACTACAAGATGCTACTTCAGCTTCGGATCTGCAATGATTTCATGGTTCAGTAGAAAACAGTCAGCAGTTGCTCAGAGTTCCACCGAAGCAGAATACATGGCTGCATCTATGGGTGCTCGTGAAGCAGTATGGTTAAGGAAACTTCTATTTGGATTGTTTGGTAAACCACTACAACCTACAAATGTTTACTACGACAATCAAAGTTGCATTAAACTTTCTATAAACCCAGTCTTTCATAATCGCTCCAAACACATAGAGATTCCTTATCACTATATAAGAGACATGGTAGACAGAAATATTATCAAGCTCGTCTACGTAAGTACTGAAGAACAAAATGCTGATATTCTTACCAAGCCTCTTGCGAAGTTGAAAATCGAGTACTTCAGACAGAAACTTGGTATGATTAAGTTGTGATTAATTTGCTAAGATTCTATCTCCTTATGTAATTTATATATTCATGAATAAAATTGAAATTTAATATTGCAATATTTTGTGTATTGAAAGATGACGATCTTTCTTATGTGCAAAAATCACTATTGTAAGGTGACAATCTTCAATAGATTGATTTTGGTTATCCTCTAACCTATTCTGAATCAGTCGGGGGTTATGATAACAAAAGGTTCAAGTTTTGATTCGAATTGCGCCGAATATCTTGATACCTATATGTTTTGGTTATCCTCTAAACTAGTTCTAAATCAGTCGAGGGTTATGATAACTAAAGGTTCAAGGTTTGATTCGGATTGCGCCGAATATCTTGATACCTATATGTTATAGTTATCCTCTAATCTAGTTCCAAATTTAGTCGGGGGTTATGATAACAAGAGGTTCAAGTTCTGATTTGGATTGCGCCGAATATCTTGATACCTACATTTATCACTAAATCCAGTTCCGAATAAGTCGGGGATTGTGGTAAATTTTGACAAGTTGAACTTATGTTCCGGATTATGCCGAAAATCATGATTGATTATATGAGTATAATCCTAATCTAAGTTAAAGTCAAGGATTCAATATAAACTCATAATCAACTCTCACTAAGAGGGAGTGTTAAAACAGTAGCATCGATTTGATTGATGCAATCGAATTAGCTACCGTCATTATTAAACAGCAGTCTATCTTTTGGAGTGGGAGCATTATTCTAAGTAATCGACACAGTCGATATTACTGTCATTATTGTTATGTAACTATCGGATGATAGTTAGCGTAACATATGAACATATGTTACGCTAACTATCATACGATAGTTAAGCGTAGTCTCTGCTGCAATAAAATCATATACACGCCACTTCATAAGAGATATGTCTGCGAACAGACATGGCTCTACGTGGCCTCAGCCACGTAGAGTCATGTCTCTTCGTATTGACTTATTGAAACATATTTAAGGTATTATGTGTTGAGAGGAGAGCAATCAATCACCACGGCGTCTTCTTCTCTGCAACACACAGTAATATAAATCAGTAAATATTAACAGAATATAAATAACAAACGAATTTTCTCTATCAAGATCATACATTCCTAACAATAACATGGCTTGTACATTAATGCTAATATGGTATCAGAGAAGATTGAAGAGGAGGCAAGTTTTGAAAACAGACTCTTGCATAGACTTGTGGGTGGCATTTGATGGAATGAGAAACTGTAGTAAGGAGGAGCAGGGCATATCCAAATCAGGGAGAAAGTGTTGCAACTACCACTGGGCGATTTTGTCTGCTTTATCCATTAAGATAACCATCCACATTAAAGCAGTGCCATCAGATTATGTTGGCCTTCTGCAGAAAACAGAGAATTGTGCAGTATGTACAAGAGAGGTGAGAGGCATGAGATATAACGAGTCAAGCACAAAAGATGACTTACGAATCTGATGAAGAGGTGGAGAGATCAACGTGGATCAGTGGTTTTTGTAGCAGAGTGAAGCACAGGTTCCATGATGTGCAGTAAGGCACATTTTAATTTTATAAAGTTTACAAAGCTGTTAAACTTTTAGCTTCAAATATCGATTGTCCAAGCTGCATAACTAGTTATGTAGGGAGGTGGCATGAGGAGTAGAGCATAGCGGTGATGTGGAAGTTTAGACCACACAAGTGAAGTGTGATGCTTGGTATGTGTTTAATATAGTTTTAAGTTGACATATTTTTATAAAGTGGAATCATAGAAAAAACTAGGGTTGGAAATTTTGAACGCTTCAAAGTTTTAACTTATATTAATTTTTTACTTTGAAATTTGTTAAATATTGTCCATATTGGGCTGGGTTCAAATTTATTTTGATTATAATATATTTTGGTTGAGGCTCGGTTAAAATCTGAAACTCTATCAGACTGCTTGTTCTAGGGTTTCAAAGTCATTTGCAGTGGTATTTTTAATTTTAGCCTTTGCATTTGCAGAGTGCTGCAAGATATTTTAGTTTTTGGAAGCTAAATGGTCAAGGTTCCTGGTCAATGAGGGCTAACATACAATATTTACCTTTTCCCAAGTATCAAAAGTCAAATGGGAAAAATAACAATTTATAGTCATTAAATATCACCATTCTAAGTACAGATACCTGGACCAGGACATATTAAACAGAGAAACAAAACTGCTTTCTGACCCAAGGATTTTGACAAAAGAAATGAAGAAGCTTTAATGCTTTTAAGTTGTCAATTGTAGACAGATTAATACCAAAAGTCTGAAATGGTACAGGGGCACCAACTCTGGGAAATCCTAAAAACAAATACCAGACATCAAAACTGGACAGGTCTTACATATAAAGAATTTTCATCTGTATTAGGTTACTGGAAGCAGGATTAGTTTCCAAAAATTTGTTTCAACTTAAGGTTCTCTGTGGTCAGTTATCAAGAGACAAATGGATGATAAAAATACGGTAGAGTTGCCCTTAAAATGGTTACCATCATCCTAAAGTCCATTTGTTGAAGTCCTAATCTGATTGCAGGGACTCAAATGCTTGATTATGAGAAATTGTCTACACTTCTTTTTCAAAAGAGTGGAGGTAAGATCAGATGGAAGCATCAACTCCACACCCCACAGAAAATGCATTAGTGCATGGATCAAGGGTAAAGGCCAACACAACACTAGTAGCTCATCAAGTGACTCCTTCAAAGGCAGTAATACATCCAATAGATCAAATTGGAAGAGAAATTGCCCCAAAAAAAGGGTGACTTGGCACTCAAATGGAAATCCAAGCAAGCTAATGTTAGACATGAGTTTTTCAGTCCATGAAAACATTATGAGTGCTTTTGGATTCAATTGTATAAGTTCTTTTGTATTAAAAGAAAAAAACACAGTTGAATCCAACAGCACTCATACTCAAGCTAACATTGTTGAGAGCCTTGATGAACAAGATGTGACACAAAGATTTGCATTTCATGCATCATATTTTCAATCAGTTGAGTCCACAATCTGGTATTTTGATTCAGGTGTATCTATACACAATACATGTCATAACAACTAGTATGTAACCTTTACTGAGCATGAAATGAATCTGTTTTATTAGGTGCTGATCCATTATGTTAAATGATGTGCAGATGTTCATGTCACATTAAATATACTATAAATTGTGCTTTCAAGGATGTTTGACATGACCAAAAATCTTCTATCTATTTAGTTAAACAACCAAAGAGTCCAACTCTATACAATATTTCAAGGTAACAAATGTATGGTTACAACTCTTCATGACAACACGGTTTTTGCAGTAGGTATTGGGGGGAAGGGATTGTCTCAACTTGTTGATCCCAAGCTAAGCTACCAAAATCATGCCCCCAAGGTTAGATTCAGGTCCAAGAGTGATCCGGATCCAAATTCGCCCCAGGTTCATCACGGTCCATCTTGAGTGCCTGGATTCACTATGGGTTTGACCCAGCCAAACCCACATTGGATCTGAGCGCCCTAGCCAAACCCTAGACGAACCCAAGCCAAACCCAAACATACCTAGCATCGTGAGTGCCCAAAAAGATGTCCCACTTTTAATAAAACACTTTTAAAACTCAAAAGGCATCATAAACCCTAATTTCGCCCTATGTATGTTTCCTTTTGCTCATTTCACTCATTTTTCATCACAAAACTTGCATTTTTCACGATTTTTTTTCCCTCCAAGCTTGTTTTGATTCTTGAATGTTGTTGTTAGCTCTCAAAAGTGCACCCTGTTAAGCTTACAGAAACTTAACCTTTTGGAAAAACATGGAAACGCTCTTGGGTAGTGGGTTTCCCAAAAATGGAGTGAATCTCCGGGTTCTAGGCCGGTTCCTATATGATACTTCACCTGAAACTTTCGTAAAATGGTAAAAACTTGGCTGGGAAAAGAGATAAGAAAGATTTTCTTGTATGAAGTCTAAATACTGAAAAATAGGAAAACTTAAGGTGATGCACCAAAACTGAAGATGAGAATGGTATTAATCAGAAACAATGAAACTTTCCTAAAATCAGTTTGATATCGGCACAATATTGATATCAGAATACTCAGAAATAAATGCTTTATAAGACGGATTGACCTCAATTCAACTGTTAACAGGAATAATAGCATTCACTATTAACAATGAAATGAAACAAAAATCACAACTTACAACCTATGTGAGTATCAAATATTCACTTACAGATGCTAAAACTGAGACATTCACTTCAAGGATTCAAAATGAATCACAAAAACAACATCAAATCAATAACTCACATACAACAAGATGAACTCAATAATGGCTTCCAAACTTCTCTTTATTCAAGCTTCAATGGTGACATAATAACACCCTCATAAAACTGAGTTACAAACAATCTGCAAGTGACCACCATGAAGGACTCAAAAAATCACTCCAAAGACTGCGTCTACATAAAATTTGGAACTCCCTACAAATGAGTCTTCAACTCATACTTATGCATTTTGAGCCAACCACATTTTGGAGAGCAATAAGTGCTGGGTCGGATTTTCTCTACAAGGCCATTTTTTAGCCCTTCAAAGGACTTCAAAAAGGCATAAAATAACCCAGAAGTCATGTCCCATTAATTACATCATAAATATCTCTCATTAATGCTTCTTAATCTTCAAGAAAGACCTCAAAAGTCTCTGCAAAGCAATAACTTTCTGCAGACCCAAAAACTGCATCCTTATCTTTGAATTGACACTCAACACTTTTATAACTCTGCAAAATATCTTTATTTCAACTTTTTAAAAGGTAAGAATAAATATTTTACTTTTGCACTTTTAATAATTGCTAAATAATTTATAATTTACTTGCTTAATAAACATTAAAAAAAAAAAGTTTATTTAAGTGATAAATTATAAAGTATTTAACAATTATTTAAATAATAATGATTATTAGGTAATTTAGAGTTTATGACTTAAATAAATATTAATACTTTAATAACATTATTTAAGCAATAATTAAATTACTTAATAATGTTATTATTATATTAATATTTATTAAAATAGTAAACTATAAATTACCTAATAACATTATCAAATAATGCAATAAAGTATTTATTATTATCTCTAAAGTCTAATAAAGATACCTTGAAATTCTAAAAGCTATAAAAATATGATACATAAGGCATCATTTCGGCAATATCGCTCTGCTTTCTTTTACAATGTAACATAACAAAAGAAATAAAACATAAGTCGGCCCGAAACAGCCTATACCCACAGGGGTATAAAACTCACAAAATGATAAAAAATAAATAAAGGCAAAAGCCTTTTCAATTTGCGAAGATGATATAGGGTAATCCCAACCCTAAAAGAACATTTTATCATTTGTGTTCTGGGAAGCGCTGCTTCAGCTGCCGCCATGGATAATGAGGGTTTGAAGAATTTCGAAGCCCTTGCTGGAGAATGCAAAGAACTTCTCAGAGTAAAACATGGGAAACTTCCTCAAGGCACTGCGAAGTTGGTGTAGGTAAAACTCATGCACTGTTTCGTATATTATTTCACACATAAAAACTGGAGCAATTTGCTTTCTCCATGAATGTTCGACCTGCTATAAAATAAACAGTGCTTTCATTTTCCTCTGGCATGTTCATTTTCAAAGGACCAAAGTCATTTGAAAAACAAATTGTTTGTGCCTTTGACAGCCCTCCATGAAAACACAGCTTAAACAAATGATTAAACAGACTAGCAAACCCTTTTTTCTTATTTTATTTATCTTGTCGTGAGGCCCCATTTTGCTGCTTGTATAATTTCTGTTGCAGCTTGACGTCCTGCAGGAACTGTAAACTTAGACACAACAGCCATGTCTATAACGCTGGTTGTGGATATGCCTACACAACAATTGCTATAATATGTTTTACTAAATGAACAATTTCTTCATTTCGGTGGCAAATTCTTGAAACTATTTGGGAAGGAGCAATCAGCCACTAATATGACGGTAGAACTTTGACATGTCCATTCATAACAGTCATGACTTCTGAAAATTGTCTAGTTGTATTATCAAGGTTCGCTTCTTGTCCGTTTCTAATAACAGCCACAAGTTCATCAAAACATATGCATTGCAAATTACTACCTTCAACTCTTGGCTTGCTGTTTTAAGAAATGTTTGAGTAAACACTTTCAGTAACTCTTGAGCTGTACATTCTACAATGTACTTGGAAATAATATATCATACAAAGCAATAAGGTAAGCACCCGATGCTGGATCATAAATTGCTGTCCTTTAATAATGAAGGGTCTGTAGCAAACTAAACAGGCTGTGATCTCCATTCAAAATCACGCGTGTGTAATGGTTCCCCATCACATGGTCATGCTCTTGACCTTCTCTTTTCTGTCAATATACTTAGCATGGTGAAAGCTGCTCCTTGAACTGTAAAGTTCTGATCTTAATCAGAAATCTTTTGATAAGCTTATCTGTGGCTTCTCTTATATTCAAGCTCTTGATATTTCATTATCTGTTTGTACATTGTAATCTGTAGATGATACTTGAAATTTGTCATTGCGCAAACACCATAGATCGCTATGTTATCTTGCTTTCCTTGGTAACTTTAAGTCACAGCTCTATAAATAAGGAACTTTGCACCATTATTTGCTATTGATCCAAGTTGTTCAGATATTTCCGATATGGTTGCCACATAAGCATGCTGGTGCTTCTGAAAACATTTCAAATGTTGTTTAAATTATGACACATCCTATAGCTTAGCCATTGGGAGTTCTCATGCTTTTATCATTATGTTCATTGGTATGGGAGCCCCCTTACTACTGATTTTCTCTATTTTTGACATGGATATCTCGAATGAACTGCTCAAATGACAATATTAAAGCTCCCAAAACTCTATGTGACTGTCCTTAGTGCTCAAAGCACTAAAATAAATAAAAAAATTGTTTCTGTAGCTTCCTACCAACAGCGACAATGTCTTTAATGTCAATCCTTGCCTTCGTCCATTTGAAAATAATCTTTTCATTCTTTTGCTGCTCATAGCTAATTGCATATGATATGAAACAAAAGGTTTCATGCACTGAAATGCATGTCCCTTTTATGCTTCATCCTGACTGTCATTTACATTTCTTTGGTGTTGTATTTTCTGGACATGATGATTCAGTCACATTATCTCTTAATTGCATGCTGGCTCATAAATATATTTTGTGCCTTGATTTGTTTTCATAGTAATTGTAGACACATTCTTTTGTGATCACAATCCTTGACTGTATTCACAACATTTTTTACACTTCTTTGTAAGAGGGCTGCTCCGATGCTCTTGAGTTTATCAGATTTAGATCACTATTCTGTATACTTGTCTGTGATTATCTATTTTATTTGACATCTGATCTTAATAACAGAAAAGTCGCAAACTATACCACCATTTTGTTGCCCCTGTGGCTGCTTTCTTCAGATGGTCATCACTATAATTGCATTACTCATCATAAAAAGTGGTCCTTTCAGCATTAATAAAGACAATAAATACAGTTGCCTTTCACATGGGTGACCTACACCAGTTTTATGATAGTAAAATAATGTTGTCCTCTTATCCTTGACTAGGATGCAAAACTTGTTCCTGTTGGCATGAAAATACAAACTTGTACCTCTACTTCATCTATCTTCTTATGGTTTTTTAGCAATTGCTCATGATACTCAGCACTGCTCCATAACTGTTTGTTAAATATGCTTATACAGTTTTCTTTTGGCATCTTGACATGGTTTATACCATAAATTCAAATTGCAAAGTAGCTTCTATTTATCTCAATATTGTGTCTTTGATGTTAATTGACTGAATGATGCATGAAAAAAGTGTTAAATCCTTAAAAATCTTTGAATTTCTTGGGTTTTTCAATTTGCCAAGTCCGGGCGCCGAGTCCGAGTCCGAGCCCGAATCCAGCTTGCCGAGTCCGAGTCTTGTAACACTGGTTTATCTGATTTGATTGCAACAATGGTTTCATATATGATCATATGTCCCTTTAATGTTTACTTCCTTGTTCTTTTCAAGCTATTATCTGCACTTGTCTCTTAATGGCATGTTGGGCTCAAGCCCTCGTGGGAGCCACATTTGCATCCACATACCATTAAGAGACAACTATGGCTGCACAGGACACAAACATGTTAGGAATAAACTATTTTTTGGATTTGAGATGATACATGCATATGTGGGCAAACGTGTAAGAATGGTGTATGGTCATTGCTTAGAACTTCATGTTCTAACACATTGCTTTACATTTTTTTCAGGCTTGGGATAGCAAGGAACGAGGACCTAAAGAATCAAGCGAGGACAACAACCTGCAACTGTCTTCCACTTCTGCCAGTCATTTACAAGCAATGACTGGCCCCCATTCTTACATCTTTGTTTCTATTCTCCTTAACACATTCATGTATATTTCAAGATGAAAAACAATGACATGTTTCTAGCCAATTTCACGGCGTGTGGAGCATTTATTACAAACTCTGATGAATAAAATATTACATTCTCAAAAAAGATTCGCAAAGTGTTACTTTTTCTGTTTTGATCTTTTCTTCATTGAATATGATAAGTAAACTCATGAAGTTATTCATAGTTAAGCATTTGATACTGAAACACAAAGACCAACAAAACCAAAAAGTACCTTATTTGATCTAAAACACAAAGGCTTCATCAAATCGAGCTTGTAGGAGAAAATTTGATAACAGTTGCATTTCTCTTCGAAGGTGAAGGCTACAAAGGAGTGAGACACAAAGGCTTAGTAATTGTTAGCAAAGGAAGATTTAGCCATCAAAGGTGAGCGAATCTTCATTTTTTTCAAGTTTTCAATAATTTTTTCACAATTTACAAAAAAAAATTAAAATTTTTTTAGTTAGTTTTGAAAAAAAAAATTATACTTGGTATGCATAATAAGTGGTTATAATGCTGATTTTTTTTCAATAATGTTTTGATTTTTCAGTTTTAGGTTCATTGTTCATACATAATGGCTGGAAGTGGAAGTTCTAGTTCAGTCGTCGAGGCCCAAAATGAAAAAAGCCATTTTAAAATTGATGCAGATTTGCCACTTTGGCATTATACAACAATGATTAAGCAAATGTCACATGTTGACAATGATTAAGCAAATGTCTAGCGTTGGCAGTTTTCTTAGGCAACGTAACCATTGCGGCATAGATTATACATGCTCATACTATCAAGTGAAAGGTCACTTATGTGCCATCCCTGAACACAGAATAAAAGTTTGTAAGGTGGCAAATGGCAGAGGGCTTCCACAAGGTTGAATACTAGATTATATTAAAGAAAAAGAGGAAGCTGACATGAAAAGCAACAAAACAAAGACTGATCATCCTCTTGCCAAGAGAAGCTCAAAGAGGCCTCCTAGTGGGTTGACAAAACCAGCTGGCTCACATCCTTTCTTGCCAATGCCATCACCTTTTTAACTAAACAATGTTGTGGTTACACAAAAAAGAGGCACATCAAATAGAGAATTCAAAAATGAAATCAAAGAAGTTGCAGATTAGAGCATTGCTCGTTGCATTTATGGCAATAAGCTTCCTTTCAACATTGTTAGATCACCTTATTGGCGGAAGATGGTAAATACCCTCTGCAATACACCTCCTGATCATGTTATTCCTGGGTATGAAAAGGTGCGAACCACCTTATTGGTGAAGGGGAAAGCTTCAACAGAGACATATTGAGAGTGATCAAAGATACATGGCCGGAAACAAGTGTGTCCATCCTTTTTGATGGATGAAAAGATTACAAAAATAGACCATTGATCCATATTATAGCACTATCCCTTAAAGGGTGATGTTTTTTAAGGCAATGGATTGTGAGGGGTAAGTAAAAGATGAAAATTTTATTGTCAATATCCTCATAGAATTCATTGAGATGATGGGGTCTCAAAATGTTGTCCAAGTCATAACAAACAATGCTAAAAATTGAAGGGCAGCTGGGTCTATGGTATATGTTACATACAATCATATTATTTGGACAGCACATGCAATCCACTCACTCAATTTAATCATGTAAAATATTGGCACACAAATTTACTAGGTCAAACAAGATTACACAAATACCGAGAAGATTCAAATCTAATCATCGTATGTCACAAGCCATATTCAAAACCTCCAAGTTGAAATTTGTTGTCGGGAAATTACTATAATTAATGTTTTGTTAGTACATGTCGAAGGGTAGGTAGTTGTGGGACGGTTGTTGGTAGTTGGCACGTGCACCCCCTCGACATCTATATATCCTCATATGTATTGTCTCTGAGATATTATGTTATATTGTCGTCGGGAAATAGAATATCACTGGTTAATAGAATATTAAATTAGGTTAAATTTAGTATTAATGCTCAATCAGTGTGCTTTCTATTTTAGTCAAGATCGTCTTCGATCTTCATAGCAGTTTCTTATTAGAAACTTGCTATTCTTGTAAATACTCTTGTATTATTTATGAGCGTCTTGCTCATTCTGTAAATGAATCAATTCTTTGAAATCCATTGCGTGTTTCGCACTGTTTTATGGTATCAGAGCGAGGATAAAATCCTTCTAGAAAATATTATAATTTCTCTTCGAAATTATCTGGGCAATATTTTCTTTGCTCGTGGGTTTTCATCCACGACCTGTTTTGTGTGATACCTTCATTTGACTGGCATTTTCCTGCTCGCGTTTTGGCGCCACTTCGGACGCGACTGTATCTACACCTGTTATTTTTCGCGACCTTCATTTGTCTGTCTTGCTCGTGTTTTGGTGCCTGGAAGATTCATCGGAAGGAATGCGACCGGTCTTCTGTTCGCACCTCACCACCTCACATTTTGTTCGCGCCTGAACCGCGACTGCTATTCAAAGGGTTCTGTTCGTGCCTGGGAATCGCGACTGGTATTTTCATCTCTGAATCGCGACTGGTATTTCAAACACACGCCTAGTATTCGTTTTTGAATTGTGGTATTTCTGCCTGCGCTTGATATTTTTTTTCGCCTGCGCCTGGTCTTCATTTCCGCCTGTATTTGTCCGCGACCTGCGTCAACGACTTGATCTATGGTGCCATTCTCTGGGATGTCGTTTTTAGTGCCAATTTCGGGCTTCTGTTTGTAGTTCTTATTTCACCAGAGCCATTTTGCCTTCGAAACCCTAATTTTTCGGGGTCCAGAAATTTTTTCGATAACAGATTCTTGGTGGGTTTTTCGAAATCTCAACTGGGTTGGTGTCCGAATTTTTTGGGTGTCTCGATTTTTGTGCCTCAATTTTCGAGCCCGCGCCTTCAAATTCTGACAGGAGATTCCTTCTGGGTTTTTTGCACGCTTTTCTGGGTTGTCTTTGAATTTTTTTGGGTCAGCCAGGAATTTTTCTTGGGAAACGTGCAAATGGCTTCTCTCACCAATCTGATGTTAGAAGGCAGTCAACGCTTTAATGGTCACAACTACAACATCTGGAAACAGCGTATGTTGACCATTTTTGAATATAGGCGTCTTGACAAGCTTGTTTTGGAAAAAGAGCTCAGTCCTGGTACACCTGGTGCAGATCAAGATAAGTTTGATGAACGCAATCAGGAGGCCGTCATGCTTCTCAAACTTTCAGTAACTGATGATCAGTTACCGCAGATTCCTTCCGGCAAGACAGCTTCTGATATCTGGAAGCATCTGAAGGAATTGCATGAGACATCCGACAAGAGCCGAGCATTCTTTCTGAAGAATCAGTTGTTCTCCATTATGATGGACGAACGTATGTCCTTACAAGAGCACCTCACGAGGATTAAGGACATTTGAGATCAACTCGAAGCTATTGGTCGGACTATGGAGGAAGAAGATATGGTTGTAATCACTTTAAAAAGTCTTCCGAAATCGTATGAACACTTCATCGAAACTCTCAATATTACTTCCACTAATGTTGATCTGAAGTTTTCAGAATTGTGCACCAAACTTCTACAGCAGGATCGCTGGAAACAGCAATTTGGTAGTGGTACTACATCAGCCTCCTCGGAAAATGCCTTCACAGCTCAATCCTTTCAGAAGGATAAAGGCAAATTTCAGTCCTCTCAGTCTTCTCAGCCGAAAGGCTCTTCTCAGACACAGGATGGAGCTAAGAAGAAAAATGTGCAGTGCAATTACTGTCACAAGTACGGCCATATGAAGAAAGATTGCCGTCAGAGGCTCGCTTCTGAACAAAAGAAGCAGGGAGGGTCACACCAGAAGGCGCATGTTGCGGAACATTCCGAGCAGAAGGAGTCTGCCTTTTATGCTTTTATGGCTAAGAGGTCTTCAGATCATGCCAGGTCTTCTGCTTGGTACATCGACTCTGGTGCATCACGTCACTTTTCTCATCGGCGTGACTGGTTTACAGACTTCTCACCTTTCAGTGATTCCGTCGTATTTGGCGGAGGTGAGGAGTATACAGTTGTTGGCAAAGGCACTGTTCAGATACAGTCTGGTGGCAGGACTCTTCTTTTTCTAAATGTGTATTATGTCCCTGGAATGGCACTTAATCTGCTTTCTGTCAGCCAGATTATGAGGAATTCTCCTCAACTAGATGTGGTGTTCAGTGCTCACAAGTGCTCCATCATTGATCGGGAGACTCGTCTTACTGTTGCTGTTGGTCTAGAGGATCATGGCCTATATAGGCTTCTTGACACTGGTGATTCTCCTGAAGTGGCTCTGGCAGCTCGTGTTTCTCCTCTCAGCACTCTGTGGCATCAGAGATATGGACATCTCAACATTCAGTATCTCTCTCAGCTATCTCGGAAGGGACTTGTTTCAGGGTTACCTGATATTCAGACTCAGCATATTGGAGTATGTGGCGCCTGTCAAGCTGGCAAACAGCATCGGACTTCATTCCCACATGGACAGTCTTGGCGTGCATCTAAGGTACTTCAATTACTTCATGCTGATATTTGTGGTCCTATGAATACATCTTCTGTTACTGGTTGCAAATATTTTTTGCTCATTGTAGATGATTTTAGTAGAAAGATGTGGGTGTACTTTCTTAAACATAAATCAGATGTATTTAGTGTCTTTCAGAAGTCTAAGTCCTTTGTTGAAAAAGAGTCTGGACATAGTATCATTACTCTTAGGACAGATAACGGGGGGGAATTTTGTTCTTCCGCATTCTCCAACTTCTATGATACCCATGGCATCAAACGCCAGTTGACTACACCCCACACTCCTCAGCAAAACAGTGTTGTCGAGCGTCGCAATCGTACGGTTGTTGAGATGGCTCGCTCTATGTTACAACACAGGAGTGTTCCGAACAAGTATTGGGCTGAAGCAGTATTTACTGCTGTCTACCTTCTTAACCGCTCTCCTACTCAGGCTGTTAAGGGGAAGACTCCAGAAGAGGTTTGGTCTGGAAGGAAGCCTCAGATCAGTCACCTGAAGGTTTTTGGCTCTGTTGCCTATGTTTGGGTTCCAGATGCTAAGCGCTCTAAGTTGGATTCCAAAAGTCAGAAACTCATGATGACAGGATACAGTGATCACCATAAGGCCTACAGACTGATAGATATAGACACTGATCGTCTTATCTTCAGTCGCGATGTTGTATTTGATGAAGACAGAGGATTCTTTCAGTCTCCTCCTTCTGAGCAGAGTTCTGAGGATCAGCCTCACAGTGTTCTTATTCCATTAGGTTCGCCTGATGGGAGGGATGATGCAGAATCCATTTTCGATGATGCACTACCTGAGTTCCCTCCGGAGAATAATCCTCCTCTTGCTGCTCCTGCTCCTGATCCTGAGCCTCTTTCAGCTCCTTCAGATGTTCGTACTTCTACTCTCCGGCCTAAATGGTGGGCCAAGACCATTAGTGATCTCAGGGATACTGAGCTCATTGAGGGTAGAACCTCCCGTAATAAGAGCAAACAGCAGCATACAGTCAATTTTGCTCTCATGGCTAACATACATAGTGTTTTGGAGCCTCAGACATACTCAGAGGCTAAAGGTATACCTGAGTGGGAACAGGCTATGGAAGCTGAGTTCCAGAGTCTTCAGAAGAATCACACTTGGGCCCTCTCTGATCTTCCTTCAGGGAAGAAGCCCATTAGCTGCAAATGGGTGTACAAAGTAAAATACAAAGCTGATGGAACCCTAGACAAGTATAAGGCTCGTCTTGTTGCTCGTGGGTTCTCACAGAAAGAAGGCATTGACTACGAGGAGACTTTTGCTCCTACAGCCAAAATGAGTACCATACGGCTCGTTCTTGCCTTAGCAGCCCAGTTCAGTTGGAAAGTCCATCAGATGGACGTCAAGAGTGCTTTTTTGAATGGTGACTTACAGGAAGAAGTCTACATGACGCAGCCCCCAGGATTTAAGGTTGCTGGTCAAGAACAGAAGGTCTGTAGATTAGTCAAAGCACTCTATGGTCTGAAACAAGCTCCTCGGGCTTGGTACATGAAAATTGATAAGTACCTGACAGATCATGGCTTTCAGCGGAGTCCATTTGATGCAAACCTGTATATCAAGTATACTAGTAATGATATTCTGTTTGTGGTTGTCTATGTGGATGACTTAATCATTACTGGCAGTTCAGCACATTTGATCACTGGAATCAAACAGGATTTGTGCCGCACTTTTGATATGACAGATTTGGGACTTCTACATTACTGCTTAGGAGTTGAAGTCTAGCAGACTGAGACCAGTATCTTTCTCTCTCAGTCCAAGTATGCCAGAAGTCTTGTGGACAGGTTCAGAATGCAGGATTGCAAACCTGCTTCTACTCCTATGGAACCCGGGCTCAAACTTTCAGCTCAGTCATCCTCACCAGCTGTGGATGAATCTCTGTTCAGGCAACTAGTGGGCAGCCTTATCTATCTTACTGCCACTAGACCTGACATCAGTTTTGCGGTGAGCTACATTTCACGCTTCATGACAGCTCCCAAGGCTGATCATTGGTTAGCAGCGAAGCGTGTGCTGCGTTATGTGAGTGGCACTTCTGATTATGGACTTCTGTACACTCGGAGTTCTGATCCTATACTCAGTGGTTACACAGATTCTGACTGGGCAGGTTCGGTTGATGATCGTAAGTCTACAGCAGGGTATGTGTTTAGTTTGGGATCTGGTGCTGTCACATGGACTAGTAAGAAGCAGCAGGCAGTAGCTCTCTCCTCGACAGAAGCAGAGTATCGGGGAGCAGTTAAGGCATCTTGTGAGGCGGTTTGGCTTCGACGAATGCTTGCGGCTATGCATGTCCCCCAGGCAGGTCCTACTCCCTTGTTCTGTGATAATCAGGGAGTGCTCAAACTCGCCAAGAATCCAGTCTTCCATGAAAGAACCAAGCATGTGGAAACGCATTGTCACTATATTCGACAGCTGGTTGAAGACGGATCCATCCAGTTGCTGTATGTTCCTACTTCGGAGCAGCCAGCAGACATCTTCACCAAGCCCCTTGGTCCTGATAAATTTGTAAAATTCAGGGGGTCTATAGGTGTAGTTAATAGATTGAGCATTAAGGGAGGGTAATAGAATATTAAATTAGGTTAAATTTAGTATTAATGCTCAATCAGTGTGCTTTCTATTTTAGTCAAGATCGTCTTCGATCTTCATAGCAGTTTCTTATTAGAAACTTGCTATTCTTGTAAATACTCTTGTATTATTTATGAGCGTCTTGCTCATTCTGTAAATGAATCAATTCTTTGAAATCCATTGCGTGTTTCGCACTGTTTTACTGGTGTCACTGGAAATATATTGTAAACATTGTTGAGATAAATGGAAATGCTTTGTGAGTTCTCTTAATATTTGCATTTGTCTATTACTTTACTTTATATTCTCGTATGCATTAAACCGTTACCCTACGGGGCAAACAGAATTGTTGAAGGTAATTTAAATTTTATTTTTTAATTAGTTTTTATTTATTTTTATAGTTGGTCCATGGCGTGTATTTTTTAATGCCATGTTAGATTGTCGAAACACAATTTGCATCTCACATAATAGTCTTAAAATGACTTGTGAGGGTGTGAGAGGCCTTGAGTTCTATGGTCATCAACACCTTGTGTGTTAGTATTTGTGGCCTTTTCGGTAAGATCAAAATGCTGGAAATGATAATATTATATTACATCTCATAAATCCTTGCATTAAACTCTAAGAAACCTTATTAATTTGTCCTAGAAGGGACGACTTGCTTAAGTAATGTTTAAGTGCCAAGAAAAGGACGACTTGCATAAGAAATATTTATTTGGCAAGGACGGACGACTTGCTTATGCAAGTCGGCCTCCCTTCCTTGATTGGGTGTCACCTCTTGGACACATAAGTATGGGATGAAGGGATGCGAATTTAGCATCATAGAAAACATAACATGACTGCTAATCCGCACCCTTCAGCAGAGATATATCAGATCCTCTTTGCATAATTATAACAGCATCTTGGTAATTAAAGGGCAGACTTGAGGAGCAATATAGCAGCAGACTTGGAGCGAATTATAGCAGACCTAGGGCAGACTTGAGGAGTAATATAGCAACAGACTTGGAGCGAATTATAACAGACCTAGGGCAGACTTGAGGAGCAATTTATTGCAGACCTAAGGAGCAATCTAGAGCAGACTTGAGGAGTAAGGTATAGTAGACATAGAGGCACAATTCATAGCAAATTTGGAGGACAAATCTGAAGCAAATTCAAAAGGTTGAATTATATCAACTTGAAGGCATCAACAAGGAGATTCTACAGCATAACTGGGTATTATCCATTCCTTATTTATCAATATTTTGGTAGGGCCTAAATCGTAGTTTTGAAAGATAATCTATAATTTGAATTTTCCTTTCAAAGTCTGAAAATATTAACATTGTGGAGTATATGGAAGCAATCAAAACACAGAAAGAGCCCAAAAAGTAAGAGCATGGAACCTTGAAGATGAGAGGTGGGATTGTGTGGAATATGTTGAGTTTCACCGAGCCCATCATAAGCATGATTAGGTATGCTGATACAGATCACCCATGATTGGGTGAAATTTATGATGGCATAGACTCCATGGTGGAGAAAATAAGAGCAATAATAAAGGCCAAGGAACATGACCTGACAAATTCTTCTTTCAAAATTGTGCAACAAATTTGGTTGACCGTTGGAACAAGATGACCGCCCCCTTACATCTCTTAGCATTTACTTTGTTGTCAAGGTATTATAGCAAACAACTACTTGCATTACCAAGGAGGGTGGCACCATATAGAGATGTGAAGGTTGCTGTTGGCTATAAGGTTGCATTTGAAAAGATATATTCACATGATAAAACCCGAAATATTGTCTTGAGCAAGTTTGGCCAATTCATATCTTCAAAAAATCATGATGTTTCTGCTTTTCTTGCAGCCTCTTGCAATAAAAATTCTATCTTAAGTATGTATCTTTTTAATTTTTATATTTGTCATTTTCCATTCAATGCTATCATATTAAAATATTTTTATTTTATAATTTATGTTTGAACTTTTTAAGTTTTGATTCTTGAATTATTAAATTAAATACTAAATGTTGTATGCAAACTCAATAAGTTGCAAGTTCTTCAGCTGAGTGAAATTGGAGTACATACTCCATCCCCTCATTCAAGCGCAAAAGTTTGGATGCAAAAAAAAGCAAAGGACTTCGTCTATTGTCACATAAACAACCTGAATACAATGAGGGTGGGTCAAGGAATTGGGATTTGGCCCCTGATTGTACTGATTTAGATGCTACATTTGCATAGCTTGCCCAAGTCTCTGTAGATGACCATGATGCAACTCTTTCACATTACAGAGACGTAGCCAATGGGAGTAGAAATCCAATGGATTGTGGTTCAAATGAAGTTGAACCAAATGTTGACCTTGATGCTTCTAATGAAGATGAATATGGAATTGGAGATTAAATATGGCTTTTATTTGAAATTTCATTGTGTAATGACATTTTGAGACTTGAATATTATCATTTTTGTAAATTATGCATGTGATATTATGAGTTATTTAAAAAAATTATTTATTGGCATTATAGATTTATGAGTATCACTCTTTGTATAGCTATATAGTTACAGTTATATTTTACATTTAGATTTGTTATGTTTTAAGATTTATATATATTATAAATATATATATGTATGTATATGTATGTATATGTGTGTGTGTGTGTGTGTGTGTGTGCATGCGCATGCATGGGTGTACAAATGTACCCATACCCAAGGAAAACAAATTGTTGTGCCTGCATACCTGAATCCATATCCAGTACCCATACCCAAATCAGCAACTTAGATCCCAAATTATCAAATGCTCATGCACTAGGAGAAATGTAGAATAGCAATGTACTTTGACACAAGAATGGACAACTAAATTGCTAGTATTTCCCTGTAGTTAAGAAAACACCAAAGAGTCCAACTCTAAGAAAAATTTCAAGGCATTAAATGTATCATCATAACGCTTCATGATTACAAGGTTATTGCAGTTGGCATTGGGGAGAAGGGATTGTCTAAACTTGTCGATCCCAAGTCATCAAATGTCCATGCACTAGCAGCAGTGCAGAATAGAAATCTACTTTGGCATGAGGTATATGGACAACTAAATTGTCAATAAGAATAACATGGTCAATAGGCTTTTGTCATTCAATAAAGCCAAGATGTATGCACAAGATGTTAAGTGGAAAGAAAAAAAGTTGACACTCATTTGAAACTTAAAAAGCTAGGCATGCAAAATGAGTTTTGAATCTAGTAAATGCTGATTTGAATGGTCCAATGAAGATGCCTATTGTATGTGAAGTGAAGTATTTCTTGCTATTGGTTAATGACTTTTCCCAGAAAATGTAAGTCCATTTTCTATAAAAATAGCTCGATTTTTTATCATGGTGTTGGTGTTTTCATTTGTCTTTGACAAGAGAACAGAAAACGGAACAATGTGTATGGTAGAACCATGCTTCAAATTTGGAGGAAAAATCCCCTAGATCTAAACGACACTAAAACCTAAGCTAAACTAACCCTTAAAACTAACCCTCAACACAAACTATAGACAAAATATACAAATATCAACACTATACAATAATTTCATGGTGGCAAGGGGGTTCCCTGTTAAATGAATGACTACTTGCTTATGTTTTTGCCTCAGATTAGTACCAGACTGAAAATAGTGTTGCAAGCAAGATTTTCAAATTGAACAAAACCAACCAGCCTATATAAGATTCTAAAGACACAAATGACACCTTCCAACCATTTAAAACAAAGAACAACTATTTGGTGCAAACAAGATTCTGAAATAAATGACTACTTAACAAAGAACAACACAAAGTCCAAAGACTAAACAGCTAATTTGCACACAAAATTGTAACCTAGACGAATAAAATAACATTTACACAAAGCTTGACACTTATTATTCATTCTCAATTAAATCAATGAATTTACAACACAGATGAACCAGCCTGAATAATAATTTCAACAGCATAAGCTCTGTACTGATGTTGTATTGTGCAAACTAGCTGTGTACTTATTTGAATGGTGTGTCATTCTTCGTTCAGGCTGTCATTTCTTTCAACATTTTGTTTGCACTAAACAGCTAGTCTTTGTTTTAGCCAGCTATAAGCATCTGTTTGTGTGTTTAGACAGGTTGCTTTCATTTGTTAAATTTGAAAATCTTGTTTGCAATCTGGTACCTATAATTTGAAGCAAAAGCATAGGTAAGTAGTCATTTATCTATCAGTTTTTGTGTTCTACATATGTATATATAAGGTTACTTGTTATTTTTTCTTCATTCAGTTCGTAGCAGCACTTTAAAGCAATGAAAGAACAGGTTAAGTAGCAAGCTCCTCAAAGTTACATGATAGAGGCTAAATACTCGAGAAAAGAGTTCATTTTGGGGGGACCACACAAATAAAACCAAACAAAGGATGTAAGAAAGTGCAGCTAGAGGAAGTCTAAGTGGTAATAAGTTTGTAATCCCAAGATGGTCAGTTGGAAACCAAGAAAAGAAAGGAAAATCACATGCCTTACGTAATATTATGTAAATATGTTGCAGATAATACTTAGTGTATTATAGAATCCAAACAATCATCCTAAAGATAAACTGAAGTTGAACAGTCATCTTAAAGATGTACTCAAAGGTCATATTGTTGATCGATTTGTACACTGTTTCTCATTTCATGAATATAATCTTGGATTTCCATCTCCATTTTTTGCAGTTCAATTATTTGGCCTAGCATTGGTATCAAAACACAAGCTATTTTTTAATTTTTGTCGTCCATTTTTTGCACCATTCGTCTAGGTCAATATACAAACTTCACCCTCATTCAAAACACAAACTTTGGAATAGAATGGAGGAGCTAGAAGTTAGAAATGAGCTTAGAGCTGCAGTTCATAGGCTTTATGGGCAGGTCAAGGCTAAAAACAGAACCACAGATGGGATGTCAAAATGTTTTGGCCGTGATATGGTGTCAAACAAGTTTGTTCACTTTCCCCAACTTTGTTTGAGCTATACATTTATAAGTTAGAAGAATGGCTAAATGAGACAAGTGGAGAAGGACTTGAGTTGGCTAAGTATATAATCAAATTACTTCTATATGCAGATGATCTCATTTAAATTGCTAAAACAGCTTATGGTCTAAGGGAACACTTGAAGGCACTTGAAACCTTTTGTGAGGAGGTTGGGATGCAAGTGAATGTTGGCAAACCCAAAGAAGGATCTTCTCTCTAAGAAGAAATAAAAAAGAAAAAATAATTTTCTTGTTGAAGGCAAGCCATTAGAAGTGGTGAATGAGTACAAATACCTTAGGATTGATTTTCACAACTAACTCAATTGGGAAACGTGCAAAACAAAAAAGAATTCAAGGATGAAGGAGATCACTATATTCCTTACAAAACAGATGTAGGAATGTAGAGTTATGGGATTGGAAAACCAAAAGAATGCTTTTTAATTTGTTGGTCACCCTGGTGATCCTCTATGGATGTAAAATTTGGGGCAGCAATATGCCAGATCAGAAACGGAAACAAGTAGAAAGAACTCAAAAACATCTAACCACAAGTAGTATCAAAATTAAAACCATTGTCCTGAACAAGATTTTATTGGCAGAAACTAGCACCTTTCCTTTGGAAGTATCAGTTATAGTCTGTTTGTTAAGTTACCTAAAGAAGACTCAAAATATGGAAAAAAAATGTTGGCCTACGACGATTTTCGAGGAAAGGCTAGATAGAACGAAGAAAACATGGATGAAACAAAATGACAGATGGAAAAAGAAAAGGGATATTAATATTTAGGAATGTCCAAATACCAACGAAGAAATAAAAAGTTTGTGAGGGAAAAATTCAGGAGTGGCATATGGTCAAAACAAAATAGGCATAAAAAGAGTCTATTGTATCAAATAATTCAATCCCATGGAAGATCACAAGGAAAAATCCTACATAGGAGCAAATATTAAATGGAAAGCAAAAACGTTGATAGCTCAATCGAGAACTAAAACTCATCACTTGAGATGTGAAATAGGTAGATGGATGATACCTGAAGAAGAATGAGAAAATGGATATACCTATTTTGCAACACTAGAGTGGTAGAGACAGAGTGACATTTTATCATAAGGTGTCCATCATACAGTGACATCTATACCAATCATGTGGATATTTTAAAAATGGAAACTATAAGCAATTTGTTTGAGGAAACGAAGCTGGACAAAACAGCAATTCTATTGATCAAAATTCACTATCAAAGGGCAGATCTAAAGAGGAGCTTACAAATTGTATAAAGCTTTGGTGCCCTCTTTTGTGGGTCTGTCATTCTTGGGTCCCATAGGTTGCTTTGGCCTCGTGGATGTTACTAAAATCCTTCATTCATTCAATCAAATCCAAATTCCCATTATATTCTTCAAATGACTATATTTAATATTTTAAATTTTAAACCATAAAAAAATCCTAAATAAACAAAAAAGTAACATCTCCATATTTTATTATGTTTAGATTTAAACTTCATTCCTTAATAACTAAATTAAAAACATATGCTTTAATGATTTAAAATTTAAAATATATACAATACTTTTAAGTTTTATATAAAAACATTTATTTAAACCTGCTGAAGCTCCCAATTCCCATTGTATAAAAATAAATAAATTAACACATATGCATCCATTCCATGATAAATAAATGATACTTTTATGGTTTAATTTTAAAGTAACAAAATACTCCATCTAAGCAAAGATAAAAAAAAATGCAGCAGCAAGAACAGAAAATGGTGACTCATATCAGCCATTCCTTCCATTTGGATGAAATGGTGATTCTTTCTGACATTGTAGCTAAGAGCGAAAAGCTCCTTCATCTCAAGGTCAACATGGTGAGCTAAAATAACTGACAGTGTCCACATTTCCATCCTCTGTTAGATGAACTGTGTAAGGGCAATTTGCCAAGCAAAAGCCACAGGACAAGGGATCAGTTAAAAATATGATTAAAATTTTTTAAAAACCATTTTTCTGAGTGTGTTCACTCAAGTACTGAGAAATTAACCTAAGTATGTCTGGGATGAACCGGCAGTCCTCTGCATGTCTCCAAGCAAAATCCCCTGCAAATTGGCTCCAAAACCGGACCAGATTTGAACTAAACTCAGATCCAAGCCTCCGGGCTGGTAAACTGGTAACATATGAAAATTGATGAACATCTTTGAGATTTAGGATTTAGAAGAAATTAATTTTGATCCTAATTTCTAAATCAAAATCATTAATGATGACATAGAGATCCTAATTGTCTTTGTCAATAATCTTGCCAGCATGGAGAGTCGAGACGACAGTGTTGAATGCCAAATTTTGGTTTTTTTTTCTGACATGACAGATATTGGCATCTTACATTATTGCTTCAGTGTAGAATTTTGGCAGCTTGATCATGTTAATTGTCTCACAAACTATACAAAGAAATACAATATAATTTCAAAAATGATGGAATGTAGTCCAACATCTTCACCTATGGAAATTGGGATTAAACTCTGAAGATACACTGATTCACCATTAGTCACAAAATCCATATTTTTGTCAACTCGTAGGCCGTCTGAGTTACCAAAAGAAAAACCAATACACTTACATAACCTTAGTTGAAAGGAATCAGATGAGTCAGAAATGGGAAGACTTTATCATGTGTAAAAAACTATAATTATTTCTTGAAATTGGGTGTGAAATTAAAAAAATATGCAGTTTTGATAACTGCTAATATTTAAAAGTAAAACTATGTAATGAAATTCACAGTTGACACTAATAGAACCATACAGTGACTTTCAAAAAAATTGAAACAAGGATCACAAGTAAACATAAGACACCTGTTGAGTGAGTATAATATAAGCACCAACTGATAAAAACTGGTTGCTTACCAGAATTGAGACGCATGTCAATGGACCTGGATATGTGGAAATTATGGTTCCAAAAGAGACTGTAGCATTGGCAAACATGAAATGTCTGAATGCAAGAACAAACTATACATTAACACGTGGATTTAATATGTAGAGAAGACAAAGCAATAATATTTTTGTACAGAAATTGATGTGAAGCATTCAACTTCTCAACCTTCATGTCAGAGAATTCATCAGAATAAAATGCTAAAAGGGATTAAATTTTCTTAATCTATGAAGAAGCAAACAATTACATGTTTTTTATTGCCAACTCCTTTGCCCAAAACTGTGAGCGTTGTACCAACTGTGTACCAAAAGTCAAACAAAGCTTTTGCATCAACAACAAAAAATATCTAGTAGTATCTTCTAAAAGCCAAATGTATGAGATATTACCATTAAACCAAGTGAATTGAACCTTTGAAACAAATACCAATGGTTCATACCTAACAGGACTCTCAAGTTTAACAGTGTATAAAAATGTCCGATAGGCACAACTGATAGAGCTGTTATAAGTTATAACAACAAAAATTAAAAAACTGGAGCTTGGAGTGAGATGGAAGAACCTTATCCCGTATGTCCAATCCCAAGAAATTTTTTGTTCCACAGAATCTTTTTGCAAGCAATATCAAAAACCTGCCACTTCCTGGAGATCCATGTCAAAAAATTACCCCCCAATAATACTTTACTAGTAAAATAGCAAGTAAAATCTCAGTTGAAACAAATCTATGCATGTGGAGAACATGTTGCATTCTTATGGGTGCAGAAAGAGAAAATAAAAAAGCAAAATCTCAGTTGAAAAAATCTATACATGTGGAGAACATGTTCCATTCTTATGGGAGCAGAAAGAAAAAATAAAAGAAGTGTGAATGGAACTACAAAGTATAGTATACAGCCAATGAAAATACTGGCAGAAAGAGCTGCCTGAAGCCTTGCCAACATCAAAACAATAGTAATGAATAAGAGAGAGAGCAAGAAATTTATATTTCCCTCTATTGAAAGCTAGCACATATGAGCTAGAACAGTCAAAGAGAAACACATTGCATTGAAACAATTAGAACTCCTGCAAAGATGAAAACAAATTAGACGTTGAGTTTTCTTCTTTTGGAGTATATCGTGATTCCCCTCCCGTACAAACAAGAGAGAACGTAAATTTCCATCAATGACTCCAAATTACTGGAAAGGGGATTGTGGCAATTTGATAAAACAACATACTATGGGGAAATTAAAAAAGAGGGAAAAAGGGAACTTTTAAAATTAAAAAACCATCTGGCTAAAAAGAAATACCATATTTTATTGGAAATATGATATATTTAATTATGACAATGGAAATTTTATTAACTGGGTTCTGCCAGTGTCAGCAATCAGTTTTAGTGTTCCTCGGAGTAAACAGGATAAGTTTGAGCTAAGAATTCGAATATATATAAGCATCATGCATGCACTATCACTTGATCATTTCAGCATCACTGGAGGAGATGTTAGCTTCTGATTGCCTCTAAAGTTAATCTTAATTGGCAGAAGCCAAATGTTTTTTGTTTTTGTTTACAGTTTACAGCTTGCGCAGCCCATAGAAAGGTACTGGACAAACGTCATGAAGAACATACTTAGATGGGGCAAATGTACTAGAATGGAAAAGATATAAGGATTTCCTAGCACAGCAACCTGCAGATAGCTTACAAGACTGATTATTGATATTTTCAATAATAAACTTGTTTGGCTTGTTTTATTTCCAGGTCTGAGTGGAAGGGAGGTTTGAGTTTGAAGATGTGAAGGATGTTATTTATAATAAAGCAGGAAGTGACTGCATTTTCAATGATGAGAAGAAACACTGTTCAGGCATTGACAATGCAGCTGCAGACAAGGAAGTACAGGCTTTGCCAAAGCAAGTTGTTGAAATTCGTGCAGGAAATAAAAAATTCCTGAATACTACACAATGTGTACTTTATTCAAACGAGTTCAAAAACAAACAAATAGCTTTGAGAATGAGGGAAGCAACAATCAAAGACTGACAGCTAACACATCTGCTCCTTTATATTGTCACATTGATGTCAAGCAACAAGCTAAATGTCTGAGATTGCAAGAACCTGATGGTAAATGATCAAGCTGGGCCAAATTTAGTTACTCCATCTGATTTCCCCATGGCAATGGTGCAGACCTGGATGCACAATCTGAATTGTAATAAACGAACATTCAGAAATGTCCACTTGCATGTTCATGTCTCAGGGACACAAGGTTTTGGAAGATTGGGCATGTTTTCAAGTGACCCTAAAATTTGACAAAATATTATAAAATAAATATTACAAAGAGTGGTTTTCCTCAAGTTTGCAGACAAATATATAAATTACAAGTGAAGGGTGATATTAATAAACAAATGGAAGATTTTAGAAATGATTTGGGAATCTATATTAATAAAGTAAGTTATGTGATTGTCTTTCTAATTTTCACAATTAAATTTTGGTTTTCAAAATTTTGACTCTCTAGGGGGTTTAGAAACACAAAAAGAAAACTGTGCAAAACTTAGGTAAAATGTACATAAGAGACCAGTATAAAACTTCAGTGAAGGTATTAAGCAATGACAGTATCAAGTTATCATACCTACTAAGGATTGCATGACATACCACAGCCAATATCCACCATAAGAGGTACACTTGTGTCTTCAAAAATATTCTCCCAATTAGGTGGTTCAACAGGGGTCTATCAATAACAGATATTCCAAAAAGCATAAGTAAGATTGAAATCACAAGCTCTTGACTGTGACATCTTTGCAGTACCAATAAAATTACACAGAACATGCTAGTCAAAACAATAATGCTAGTCCATACATCTGACAAGAGCATAAGAACAAAGTTCATAAGGTAGTCCCACTAACTCATGGACTATTTAGGCTTAATCAACAAGAAAAAATTAATAAAAAATGGTGAAAGCAAATATCATATCAGAACTCCTGTACATGGAAATTAAAGCAACGTAAGTAAGTTAAAATTTTAGTTAAGCTTAATGTGACTAAAGGAAGCTACCATGATGAACAGGTAATTGGGCATTGAAAAAAGTCATTCCAGAAAAAGCAGATAGAGAAGATTAAATCAGTGATAGTTTACATCATCCTTAAAATATTGACCATTTGTTTGGTATAATTGACACAAGCTGAACAATGCCAAAAATGTTGACTTTGAGTGTCCCACATTGGCAAAAATTGGAACATACTATTGTACTATCACCCTCAAGTTAGGTTCATTATTAGGAGCATAGGGTGGATCACTTGATTTTCTAACAAAGGAGGCTCTGTTGTTGGTTTCTTCTTTTGTTTTATATGCTCTCCTTCACTTTACATCGTGTCTTCTGACAATAGGTGAGCACATGTACACTTCATGTCATAAAAAGATTTGAACATTAATTATAGCCTCCCTTAGTTCCAGAAAACTACATAATGAATCTATCAGTTTTATTGGTACTGTGGTATGAAATGCTTGCTTGACAATAGCCCTATCACTACTCTTCAAGCGTTTCATCCCCAACTTCCCCTCTTGTTTCAACCAACTTTGTTTCTCTATAAGTGGCTCCAACTAGTCAACTCTTTTTGTTCAAGATCTAGTAATCACCATCACTTCATCCTTAGTAGCAACATCGATTAAATTGATTAACTTGCTTTCAGTAATTGTCGTTGGAATGATTTCCAAACCCACACCACTAGCAAAGAAGTCTGGGAGTACCTTGTTAGGAGGGCAATCTATTGCAAAATTCCCCACTTATTACACTTCCAACATTTTATAAAAGATCAATCTTGGCCATTATGCTGGATCCATCTTCCACTTCCACTCTTTTTCTAGCATTTATTATATCTTTCGTTTAATTATCCACTAGATGATGCACTTGTAGAAACACTAAGATTTGCATACTCATTCTTATGTTATTTATCCAAGTTGTGGACAACATTGATGGCTCTCCTTGACCAAAGAATACTTTGGCACACTTATTCTTTAAAATGTATGGGCAGTCCCTGATTGTTGGGCCCGCAGCTTGATATATTTCACAGAAAATCCTTTATTGAGAATTGACTTTGGTGTGACCTTCTATTTTGCAAGTTGTACACCAAAGGTCTCCTCCTTATTTGGTGTCTTTGTTTAACTTTTTCATCATCCTAAGCATGTCCATGCAAAGAGCTTGAACCAATCATGCTTTGTTGTCATTTGCAACATAATAATCATCTTCACTTTTACTCAAGCATGAGGATGCCTTGTTTTCACTTTCTAAATCCATTACACAGTTATATGTATCCTAATAAGATGAGGGTAGAACTACCTTCATCTTCCTTTGTAGTGAAACTATCAACCCTTTGACAAAGCACCGCTTCTGCAAACCATCAACTAGTTCTTTCTTGAGTCTCTTTAATAGTTTCTTGAGCTTTTTATTGCAGGATTGAACATTCTCATATTTATCCTATTGTGTATAATAGATTTCTGTGACTATCTCATTGTTGTCCCTCAAGAGTTTAAATTCTTTCTTGAAGGCCTTCCTAAGTTTGTCCCATGAGATTTTCTTAGGATATGGGATATTCAGTTACCAATCAATTACCATTCCTCAACATGAGGTTGTAAAGCATCTTGACCAATGTATCATATTTGTTTACCTGTTGGCAATCTATATGGTAATACACATCCTACAATGACAAACATGATCTTCAAATCCTTCACTAATAAGCTGTTACTTTAATTTCTCAAAAGATGGAGTAGATGAATTACCCATGAAATTTCTTTTAGATGACCTCCATAAACAATTTTCGTAGAGAAGGTTTGACATTTCTCACCACTATCAAATACATGATCAACTTCGGGTTCTCTCTCAGTATTACTCCCTCCTACTACTGGTTCAATCTGTTCTAGCATTACTAGTTATGGATCTTCAATTAGTAGTTGCTCTATCTCATGTATATTGGTGTCATAAGCAGCTTCCTCCTCTTTTGTGAAGAAAACGTTCTTTATCTCTGCTACAGTGTTAGGACTAACTTCCAAAGGGCAGAGCTCCATCAGTTCTTCTATGAAGTCTGTATAGTTTATCAAGCTTGCCAACCTCACTCAATCTACAAGATCAACAATTTCTTCCTCTACAAGTAGCAGTTACCATGCAATCTCCACAAGTTGGCATATGTGGGTGGTGTATGGTGTTTTGGAAATAGTTCAACCCTTGTTTGGTGTCAGCGCTGGCTCTAGCTCCTACTCACACTTCTACTTTGGCTTCAATTTTCACATCCACTAACATCCCATACTTGTGGCCTTCGTTTCTTATAGGAGGTTGCCTCTCTTAATTCCTATCCTCTTTCTTGTTGTTCAAGCAATTAGATAGACCATCAAATAATTTGGTCCACTTCCTGACTAACATGTCTCCTTTTTGTGCCATCATTTGAAATTAATGAAATTTAATTTCACAGAAACCCCTTTCTTCATTCTATTACAGAAATCATTGTCATTGGTGATTTGTGTCGCATTAGGTAAGAAGATCTTGCAACATAATAATAAGTCAGGGAAGGAATCAAGGTGGGTGATTGAGCAATGTGTCAATATTTTGAATTAGCACCAAAATATACCAGATCATGTCTTGTGGTACTCGGATCCTTGCAGCTTCTCATATAGGGAGATCCCACATATATCTGGTCTCGTGCAAGGTCCTTCTCACATTCCAGGTTCATATCCACTAGTCCATTGATTGGTTGGCCCATTTATTTTGTGATCTTCTACTATCTTTGTCTATAAGTTTTGACTAATATTTCATTTAACCCACTATTTGATAACCCAAGTTTACAAAGGCAATGGCACCAGACTCTTTGCTACTGATTCTACACTATCAAATTACAACAATATAAACAATAACAGTAGTAACAATAGCCAGGATGGGTAGCGAAGTTGGCTTGGACCATGGATTTGCTCCCCATTGGTCTTGAGTTCGACTCCAAGGCCCAGAATCAACCAATGGATCTGGCGTACAGGCGGCTTGGTACATCTCCAGGGATTAGTCTCACCTCAGCTTGCCCATAAAGGGAAACCTGTGTCGCTGGGATACCCTGGAGTACCAAAAAATAATAATAACAGTAGTAACAAAAAACACAATAAATACCAGATAAGCTGATTTTTTTCATATAGACAATGTCTCTAAAATTAATTGGTTTGGAGACAGCCTAAAACAACATACCTTCCCTGACAAATGCTTGCTTCTTAAATGACAATATGTACAGTTCTCACTTATACAACCATCGACAACCAAACACAAGAAGTTACATCACTACCTGCTGTCAACAAAACATTATTAAAACAATGGCCTACAAGTAGGATGTCCCTGGATGTCCTCAGTATAGGAAAATGTGCCCAGAGACATCCTTGCCTTGCAGGAGCATATCAAAAAGCCCCTTGTTGAGGCTTGGGCACTGGTGATGGCAGAGGGATGTTCCATCCATCCCGTTGCACCAAAGATGCCCTTGTTCTAGAAAATGCCCCAAAACACACTGAGATGCATCCCCAAGGTACGCTGGCTAATGCCCATAGCTTCTCATTTAAATGCACACTAAGCATGTTTTGCAATTAGACTTGCACTTCACGGAAAGTATACAGTTAACTAGCTATAGAAGTGGTGAGCTATCCAACTAAATGAATAGCTTTGAAAAAAATGGTGTCAACTCTCCTACAAAGAGGTGATGATGTAGAAATTGCAAAGCTGTGAATTTATTGCAAAAGAATGTGAAAATGGAAATATGAATCCATAAATTTATGACAAGAAAGGTGTGAAAACAAAATGTCAAAACTGCAAAAGGCTGTGAACTAAAACAAAAAGCTGTGAGACCAGAAGCGTGACTTCAGGACCAAAAATGGGTTACCCACCTGATGCACTTCTTGTCCGGGCTCAGTACCGAGAACAAAAACAGGAGCCAATGACCAAAAACAGGTTCCATGGCCCAAAACTGGAGTCAAGGACAAAAAATGGGTTTTGTGGCCCAAAGTGGGAACTGAGGACCAAAAACAGGTTCTGTGGCCCAAAATGGGAGTCAAGGACCAAAAATTGGTTATGGGACCCAAGATGGGTCTGCAAAGGCTGTAAACCACAATTTAAGCTACAATCTTTAGCTGCTAAAGCCTAAAAGGGGAGGAAAAATACTTTCAACTTATGTACAATAGCTGAATAACTTATCAAATGCAGCACTTCTAGGGACCTTAGTCCATATAAAAAGTTATCAATATATTAATTTGATATTTACTACAAAGAAGGGTCTTCTATTGGTTTCAAATATTATGTCACCACCCCTTTACTGAGTAAAAACTGTAAATTGCTATAATAAGAAATGTTCAGAAATATTTAATATACAAAATAATATTAATGTAGGTCATAGGACCAATGATAACAAAATGGCTACAGATGCTGCAGGAAGGGAATGGCCAGAGGCAAGAAGTGAAGGAAAGGCTAGAGATCAGGAGTAGATGAATAGCCACAAACCAGCAACAAGCCAATGCCTAAAGGCCAGCTCTCAAAACATGCGTAGCATACCAGCAAGGCATGCATATTAAATTATAACGAACAAAATCATCCAATGATGCATTTGTAATACAGGACTGTGTGCACAGATACAATGTTTAGTATTATTGATGCAAAAAGCAGTTTGTCAGAAATGACAGATGGATTGCAGTACTACATTAATTGAACCTGGTCAGCACTGTTCATGGCCTTCATGTGGAATGCATGAGTGGTGTTCAAGATTGGTTTCTGACTGTGTAGATGTCCAACAAGTGAAAAGGAATTGTTAACAAGTTTTCCTTCTATGGGTTGCTACATTGATATTACATTGCTTGAAAGCATTGCTCCGCCTAATCAGACCTTCTAACTACAAATTTAGATAACAGTTAATGCTTGGGGTGGAATTGAATGTGAAGCAGTGGAGCAATTATCATTACCCTTTTCAGACTGAAATATGAATGTGGATCTGCTGTCAGTCAGATACAGTTTGATTTTGTTAAGAAGTGGACTGAACTATGTACACTTCCTGAATTTGGTTTTAAACCAAATATTTTCAGCTTACAATGACAACCACACCTATGTAGTCTACCTTTCTAGTGTGGCTGACTGCTAACATATAATGGACACAGTGGCATACCCCGCCCGAGATCTGGATAACAGCCTTAAAAGATCTATTGCATTTATGAAACATGGCCCACCCAAATTAGAAATTATTAAAAACGGCTATGACCATTTTGGACATGGCCAATTAAAACTAATTTAAGTTATGGTTGAGCAGCCGACTAGTTTAAGAACAAGCATAAACAACATTCAAATGATAATAATTCCTTTAAGGAACCAACCTGAGATAAGCACTCAGATTTCAAGAGGTGTAACTCTTGCCAAGGGAAAACAGATGCTATGAAGAGATGCAACTCTATTCAAATGAGTGATATAAAAAGAACAATTCATCCAAGAAGAGGCATGGAATGATCAATTGAAGGAAAAAGAGAAAAGCAAAAAATAAGTAATCTGATCTAGATTAGGAGCAGAAATCTGAATTACTAGTATCAGCGTAAAATAAGCGAATCTATGTGTGGAAGTGTGGTATGAATTTATGAATGTAATATTTTGATGCAGGAGCATCCTTGGGTCGTTGACAATCTTGCATCACCCAAAAATATTTCCTTTCAGTTTGTCTGTTTACTGTTCCATTTGGGCAATTTCGGGTGTTTAGGCTTGCGTTCGTTCCATTTGGCTCATTTTCTTATGCGATCCTTATGTTGTGTTCTAGACATTTTGGAGATTCTATGTTTAGCTTCACAACTCATTCTGATGATTCTGGATGAAGTTATTTAATGTTTGGGTCCCGTCCTATTCGGTTTTCCTACTCTACGGCCAAGGTGGCAAGATTCGGCTTGCGGTGGAGTTTCACGTCATGCGAAGCTTTGTGGCGCCTTGTTTTATGTTCTTACACATGTGGCCAACCTCCTTGTATGTTCGCACAGCATGATGTATCTAATTGGAGGTGTTCTTATGAATTTGGGTCCTGACCTATATGTTTGTAAACCATTTTCTTTATCTGGGAGATTGTGATCGGATAAACCGATTTGTGGGTGGTGATCTTGTATTTAAGTAGGTCTTGTAGTTCTTGTTTAGAGTATTGATTGGAGGCAGCTAGCTGGAGAAGATCTAAGAGATTACGATCTGATATTGGTTAGAGTCGGTGGTTCGGTCTATAGAGTCATCCTAATTTTGAGGGATAATCAGTTGTTCCTGGTTTGCGAACTTGGTATTGAGGATAGCAAGCATACCTGATTGTATTGCAGCTATATATTGACAATGGTGATGTAATAACTGCATTTGCAGGCCAACTTGAGAATAATATATGTGATATTGTTGCTTTAAATAGTTGTTTCCTATATCTTGTTTGGGTATTTCCGCTATGGCATCTATAGCTGCAAGGATTGGACATCTCCTTTGGGAATTCTCTGTCCTTGACTGCATTAAGTGTTATCGGAGCTGGTTTGATTCTTGAGGTTAACTTCGTTCCAAGTTCTAGCTTGCAAACCTAGTTTTGTGGAGTGGTGGAGCAAAGGATCTGATCTACATCAACCGAAGGTTAGTGCAAGGTGGTAGGAGGACTGGTTGCTGGAAGTATTGAAGCTTAAAGGTGGAATATCACAACTTGTAAACCTAGTTGTGGGGTGGTAGAGTATCAAATCTGACCTACAATTGCAGAGGTTGCACAAGGAGATTAGTTGTTGGTGGATCATTTACCGAGAAGACCTAGTTGCTTGAGGAAGATTGTTGGTGTTGGTAGATTGTTGGATCAATTTTGGCAATTAACACTTGTGATTAGATTGCTGAACCTGAGGAGATTAAAGATGGGTTTCTTTGTGAATATGTCGCCTAGAAGGATGAATCCTAGAAGATTAGAGCAGATGATGGAGGAATTTAGAAATTCAGTGCTTGTCATCTCTTGTTAAGCAAACCTTGGCATTATGATGTTGGTGTTATTCATGATTGACGAAGGAATGTTGTGTCTATAGTGAAGGATGGTAGGAAGTTCACTTTGATTCCTTTGAAGGAGGAAGGAAGGAATGCTAAGAACCTGAGTGTAATGAAAACTTGCACCTAAGGAGATCAGACTGCTTTGGATCAGGACATGTTGGATTTGCAGCAGATAGATGAGAAGGTTTCTGAGGTGTTACAATTGTTGTTGAGTCTGACTAATGAATCAGAACCGGTAGAGTTGAAGGCTAGTGACAACTAGATGATGTTACAGCAGAGTACCGAAGAAGTGGTATTAGATGAACAGCATAATCTTGTGAGTAGATCAATGGCTGAAGCTAAAAACTTATTGAATGATGTCAAGAGTAAAATCAAACAGCAGAGAAAGAAGAAGACATTGGTTGTTGACTGTAAGAGCGACAAAGTCAGAAGCAATTGGAAGGAATTGGGAAATCGGAGCAGTGATTGTGGAAGCGGTAGCAGAAAGAGAGCAATATTGGATGCTAAGAAGGATGTTGATAGGTTGGGGTTGAACACTTGTATCTACAACAATGTGGATGGGCATGTCAAGAGTCGGGGCAGCAATTCTCCTTTTGATGGAGAAGCTATGTGGGTTAAGAATGAACATGGGATTTAAATCTCGAATCCTTTCAGATGTTCATAAGTCCTTATGGAACATCTTCTATTCACCTGGGGTGTCTGATGCAAGAGCATCCTTGGGTCGTTGGCAATCTTGCATCACCCAAAAATAGTTCCTTTCAGTTTGTCTAATTATTGTCCCAGTTGGGCAATTTCTGGTGTTTAGGCTTGCGATCATTCCAGTTGGCTCATTTTCTTATGCAATCCTTATGTTGTGTTCTAGACATTCTAGAGATCCTATGTCTAGCTTCGCAACTCATTCTGATGTTTCCGGATGAAGTTATTTAATGTTTGGGTCCAGTCCTATTCGGTTTTCCTGTTCTACGGCCAGGGTAGCGAGATTCGGCTTGCGGTGGAGTTTCACGTTATGCGAAGCTTCGTGGCGCCTTGTTCTATGTTCTTACACATGTGGCCGACCTCCTTGTATGTTCGCACAACATGATTTATCTAATTGGAGGTTGGGTCTTGACCTATATGTTTGTAAACCGTTTTCTTTATCTGGGGGATTGTGATCGGATAAGCCAACTTGTGGTTGGTGATCTTGTATTTAAGGTGGTCTTGTAGTTCTTGTTTAGAGTATTAGTTGGAGATAGCTAGCTGGAGAATAGCTTGGAGAGGATCTGAGAGATTAGGATCTGATATTGGCTAGAGTCTATGGTTTGGTCTGTAGAGTCATCCTAATTTTGAGGGATAATCAGTTGTTCCTGGTTTACGAACTTGGTATTGAGGATAGCAAGCATACTTGATTGTATTGCAACTGTATATTGACAATGGTGATCTATTAACTACATTTGCAGGCCAACTTGAGAATAATATATGTGATATTGCTGCTTTAAATAGTTGTTTCCTATATCTTGTTTGGGTATTTCCATTATGGCATCTATAGCTACAAGGATTGGACATCTCATTCGGGGATTCTCTGTCCTTGACTGCATTATATTTATTCTGTGCTGAAATTATAGAGGGGCAATTGTAAGTAATTGCATTGTTTCTAATATGCTTATCATTTTCCATTTTAAGTAAAATTAATTGTATTCCTATTTGATAAATATGTGAGGACATACTCATATAGTTAATCTATTTTGAATTGGGTAGAAATGGTTGCAAAACAGGAAGGCCAATCAATCTTTCAAGTTCACGAGATGTGAAGACCCGGCATACCCACAATCAAGCCTACCACACTGAGATGGAGCGCTCGTGGGCTAGGAGGCATATGTGTGCTCCCGGGCTTGGTAAGGGAGGTAATCTTCATACTCTTATCAAGCATGTCACCAATTGGGGATCAAGCTGACAGGCTAATTAGTGCTCCTAGGCTTGATCAAGGAGGATCACCTCCAAGGTGGACTAAGGGATGGAGTGGACCATTTTCCACCCATGCACTCACAATACAAAGATAACTATCCTTGAGTATAATGTCCCCTTGTGGGATTTACTTTAATTATCCCAAATTTCTCAATTAGGGTTTGTGTTTCCTTTGGGAATGACAATTATCACACGCCATTATGTATCATATTAAGAATAGTCTCTAATTCATAATATATACTGTAGATTATTTAGATATATACATTAGAATATTCAGATATATAATTTAATTATATTTGAGATATATACTTCACATATATTGGAGAATTCTTTTATATATTTATATATATATAACTATATATATATACATTTTACTATTAACAGATATATACTATATATATTAGACCCTATTAGGATTACTTGTCTTTAATAGAAATCAGGTATATCATTTGGTATGGAATGGTACTGTTTGCTGACTGTACCTACAATGATTTCATATACCCTTGATATATGTATTTTTTTGATATACAACATATGTTTTTTGTGTGTATATGTATAATATTTCTTATATTATTTACTATATAATCCTTAACATATATCACTGAATATATATATCTGTTGTTTCTCTGTCACATTTGATTAGGACCATATATATATAAACTTTTGCAAACATAAATATATATATTATTGAGTTTCCTTGGTGATAAGAGAGTACGTATTGTACGTACCTATACGATCTCCATGATGGCTGAATTCCTTAATTCCGGTTCATATGTTGTACTGTCATCCTCCGACAATGTGGATTGTTGTGTTGTGAACTGGAGATGAGGGGCTGGTGTCTCGCAGCCCTCAACCATATCCTTCCCATATGGTTAATACCATGGTGTGTAGATATAAATAATTCAAGTCAATTACTGATACGTATTCCTTTATCCTCGTCGTTACATATTATAAGATACTGTATTTGATGATGTCCATCCACTGGCAGTTCAGGAAATTCTCTCCAATATTGTATGTAAGTCTGCTCTGTCCTTGCGATTAGATCTCTATTTGCAACTCAGCAATCTCCAATTGCGATTCTCGTGATTGCTGATAATGGAATGGGAGATATGTTTGCAGCTTGCGTCCGGATTGCTCAAAGCCACCATGAAGTTATTCTGATTTGTCGATTGAATTAATGGTTGTTATCTGAAAAGAACTGTTCCTTGTATTTACTTAATGCGTCTCCCCTTCGGGTGCAGCCTGCTAATGCAATTGCAGATTGTATGTTGGATTGGATCGTTCCCTATTGCCCTCTATGAAGTCTATAATCTCCTTGTAGCGTATATATATGTTGCAGCGTGTAATGTATTCTTTTATTAAGCTTTCCATATCTTCCCTTGCATATCCTCCTTTGAATGTCGAATGCCCATTTCATATGCCGTGAATGGGGAAGGGAAGGTTGCGACCGAGTCTTGTTGGTCGCGACTTTTCCATTGTCTTTATTATTATTTAGATATATTATTAATATTATCATTTCAAATATATTATTATATTTATCTATATTATATTATTATTTTAATTTTATATAATTCAAAATAGATTATCTTATTTCCTTATATTATTATATTTATTTATTAATATTATAATATTATTTAAGCATAATATTAACATATTATTTATTAATAATATGTTAATTATCTATTGATAATAATCATATATTCTTATTTGTTAATTATTATTATATTAATATATTACTAATATACATCATTAATTTATGAAATATCATCACTTTCTTATATATATGGATACATATATTATTATATCATATAATATTAATGATATATCAACTTTTATATTTCGATTATTATATATTCAATATTAGTATTATAACTTATACTATTTCAATATTATATTAATTAATATATTATTATCTTATAAATTATATTATATATTAATTATATTGTTCTCGTCATTTTTCTTAAAGTCCCAATTGAATTTTATTATTGTCATTTCGTCTTTAGAGATTCTACAAAACAAGATGAGGATATCGCCCAAAGGTCTTCAAATAGAGGGACATGACAGTCCTTCCCTCCCAAATTTGCTTGTCCTCAAGCAATGAACATTTTCATATTTATTCCACCAAGTGGTTTCTTTAATTCATATGTAAGTTATTCTTATGGACTATTGGATCCAATAAGGCCTGGTGAATTCAAATTTCTACTTGTCACAAATCTATTACTCTATTCTATTTATAAAAAGAGTCACACATGAAGTATGCATTTGAATGCAAAGTATACATATGAATGTATGAAGACACGAAACATACACGACGCAGACACATTAATGCATGAAGACACAAAGCATACACGATGTATACACATAATGCAATCATTGTTACTTTCATTGACCAAACCCTATAATAGGCTAGCGTTAGGAAAATGCATTTCATCCCTATGCTCTTGACTCATCAATCCTGCAATAAGGAACACAAATTAGTATATATATAAATTTCAAGATGTGAATATACTATTGGATGTATATAATTACAAGTCCAAGAACACATTAGAGAACATTATTTAGAGATCCTATAGATTAAGTTTAGAAATAGCATTGACCATTGTTACTTTATTGAGTTCTTGATATTTCATTCATGGTTTATAGAGACACGTCATGCTAGAGTGGACAAGGAAACCCTCAATAGTTACTTTCCTTCCCTAACAATGCCTTCCTTATGGATAGGTCATTTTAGAGTTGGACAAGGAAACTTGAGTGGTTACTTTCCTCTTGTAATCAAGTCTTTTCCTTGCATCTTATATCATAAGGGATGGTTAAGGTAGACATAGTGGGGTCTTGACTCGGTAAACCTATGCTACCGGCCTACCCTCTTACCTACTCTCCTTCCTCCCACTATGATGAGAAATGTCTTTTCTTTAAGCAATTTGAGTTAAGGTGATGATGGAATTCATATTTTACATAGTTAATTTGGGTTCATTATACCTGCAATCACATTTGTTAATGACTTGTACATGATTAATAGACAAACATATATTAATTTAGTTAAAGTTATTGGTCTTAAAGATGTCCAGAATTGTTGTGTTCTGTCATTGATTTGCTTCTTTCCCTATACCCTACATCATAAGGAAGCTGAAGGCAAACATAGTGGGTTATTGGCTCGGTGAGTCTCTACTCCCAGCCTAACCTCTTACCTACTCTCCTCCCTCCCTATATGAAGGGTGGTATCTAGGAATTTCAGAATTTGAAACTTTATGGAATTCACACCTTCACCACAGTGAAGTGTTAAGGCAGACATGGTGGAGTATGGGCTCTCTAGCCTACCCTCTTACCCACTCTGATGAGGGGAATTTATTATTATATTTTCTCATCACAAAGGAATGTCAGGACGTTGTAGCGGGGTCTCTTGGCTTGATTGGTTTAAGCCCAAGAGTGATTCCTCTTGCCTTAGCCATCAGCCCTACCCTCTTACCTACCTGGTCCTCCTTCCAACTATGATAGGGTAAATTTATTATTAGATTTTTTCTCATCAAAAAGGAATGTCAGGACATTGTAGCAGGGTCTCTTGACTCGATTGGTTTAAGCCCAAGAGTGATTCCTCTTGCCTTAGCCATCAGCCCTACCCTCTTACCTACTTGGTCCTCCTTCCAACTATGATGGGGTAAAATTGATAATTCATTATGTGATTAAGATAATACTCATAAAATATGTCAACCTTATTAACATTAGTCATGCACATATCTCTTTTGTATTGATTGTTAAGTTCATTCAAAGAATGGATGGATGAGAAATTATCTTAATTGTCATATTCAATGGTGTGTACCTGTTCCTTGATTCTTTACCTGATCGGTCTTTGTTCTATTATGCGGATCCATGCTTTATCTTCACCCTACAGGATGGCAAGATCATGCTTTGATACCACTATAATGTCCCCTTGTGGGATTTACTTTAATTATCCCAAATTTCTCAATTAGGGTTTGTGTTTCCTTTCGGAATGACAATTATCATACGCCATTATGTATCATATTAAGAATAGTCTCTAATTCATAATATATACTGTAGATTATTTAGATATATACATTAGAATATTCAGATATATAATTTAATTATATTTGAGATATATACTTCACATATATTGGAGCATTCTTTTATATATATATATATATATATATATATATATATATATAATTTACTATTAACAGATATATACTATATATATTAGACCCTAATAGGATTACTTATCTTTAATAGAAATCAGGTATATCATTTGGTATGGAATGGTACTGTTTGCTGACTGTACCTACAATGATTTCATATACCCTTGATATATGTATTTTTTTGATATACGATATATGTTTTTTTGTGTGTATATGTATAATATTTCTTATATTATTTACTCTATAATCCTTAACATATATCACTGAATATATATATATCTGTTGTTTCTCTGTCACATTTGATTAGGACCATATATATATAAACTTTTGCAAACATAAATATATATATATTATTGAGTTTCCTTGGTGATAAGAGAGTACATATTGTACGTACCTATACGATCTCCATGATGGCTGAATTCCTTAATTCCGGTTCATATGTTGTACTGTCATCCTCCGACAATGTGGATTGTTGTGTTGTGAACTGGAGATGAGGGGCTGGTGTCTTGCAGCCTTCAACCATATCCTTCCCATATCGTTAATACCATGGTGTGTAGATATAAATAATTCAAGTCAATTACTGATACGTATTCCTTTATCCTCGTCGTTCCATATTATAAGATACTGTATTTGATGATGTCCGTCCACTGGCAGTTCAGGAAATTCTCTTCAATATTGTTTGTAAGTCTGCTCTGTCCTTGCGATTAGATCTCTATTTGCAACTCAGCAATCTCCAATTGCGATTCTCGTGATTGCTGATAATGGAATGGGAGATATGTTTGCAGCTTGCATCCGGATTGCTCAAAGCCACCATGAAGTTATTCTGATTTGTCGATTGAATTAATGGTTGTTATCTGAAAAGAACCATTCTTTCTATTTAATTAATGTGTCTCCCCTTCGGATGTAGCCTGCTAATGCAATTGCAGATTGTATGTTGGATTGGATCGTTCCCTATTGCCCTCTATGAAGTCTATAATCTCCTTGTAGCGTATATATATGTTGCAGCGTGTAATGTATTCTTTTATTACCCTTTCCATATCTTCCCTCACATATCCTCCTTTGAATGTCGAATGCCCATTTCATATGCCGTGAATGGGGAAGGGAAGGTTGCGACCGAGTCTTGTGGGTCGTGACTTTTCCATTGTCTTTATTATTATTTAGATATATTATTAATATTATCATTTCAAATATATTATTATATTTATCTATATTATATTATTATTTTAATTTTATATAATTCAAAATGGATTATCTTATTTCCTTATATTATTATATTTAGTTATTAATATTATAATATTATTTAAGCATAATATTAACATATTATTTTTTTTTATTTTTTTATTTTTTTTTATCAATAAACGGCCGAAGCCTTGATTTTATCTATTTAAAATTTATCTTTTTAAATTTTCCTCCGTTCGTGCGGGCACTGGTAGGAAAGAACGGGGAAGAAAACCTCCAGTCTGGCCCGGGACTTTTGTCCAGAAACAAATCAAATTTAGAGTTCCTACAGGCGTAGGATTACAAAGCTCCACTTGATGGAGTCGAAGAGGGCATTCCCTCTTTAGTACAGATTAATGGAGGCATACCTCCATGATAGTGAACACAAATATATTAATCTTTTATATACAATGGTCTTTTAAGAAGACCTGATGAGCATTCCCATCCTGTGCCGTACATTTATTTAGATTGAGAATACATATACCTTGCTCTTATCTTTAGAGCTAATGAGCCTTCCTTTAATTTTAACTGTGCTTTTGAAAAATCGTGTTATTTTCTCTCATCCTCGCTCTTCGAGTATTTGCCTTAGCTTTGATAAGTTCTTGAGCCTCTTTTTCTTTATTTCTGCCTTTTTGGTCTGTTATGCTTTCCCTGTATACCTGCAAAATAGAAAGACACCATGCAACCTCTATTCTCCTAATTTACAATTAATTAATCATTTTCATGATTCAATCCTCATAAAGCTAGTTCAGGTTAGGTATTGATGAAATTAAGGAATTTCAAATCTTAATCCATAAGTTAGTCTACTAAATAAAACATTACAATATGAGTCCATTTCTATTGACAGTCATGCTATGAACATAAGAAATTTATGGGCACTTTACGAATCTTTTAGTTTGTCATAACATTTTCTGTTTTAAAGATTATCATTTTTGTGATCGATGAGACTTCATTGTAGGTTGGCATGCCCTTAATATATGATGATTGTTTTGACTAAATGAGATGTTAACTTCTTACATTCCCTATCTTGAAGTCTGCTATGTAAGAGGGCAGTATATATATGTGTGTGTGTATTTTTGCATTTTTATACTATACTCGCAAATGTATCTATACTTGTTTACCTTTAAATTCATTTACATTTATTTACATCTAATCTTGATTTCCTATTTTGAAATCATTTTTCTTCACCTTCCAAGTTCTTCTTTCAAACTCTCATGAATTTCTTCAATTTCTTGCCCGTCAGCTCTTAGGTTAGCTAACTTATCTGCGTCTATATTGCCCTCCCTGTAAATGTGATTCACTGTATAATCTCCTATAACTTTAAGAGATTCCAATATTTGTTCAATAGCACTATTTAGTTTCCAGTTCGGCGTTCTGCCCTGTCTTATTGCATTTATAATAATAGCTGAGTCTCCTTCAATCGCAATTCTTTTAAGCCTCCATTTTTTGCACCAAGCCAGACCTAATCTTATAGCTTCTATTTCAGCTTCGTTATTTGTCTTAATTCCTATAGGTTTTGCTAACCTTCCTAATAACTTTCCTTCCGCATTATGTAAACATATCCCTATACCCACCACCCCTGGGTTTCCCCTAGCTGCCCCATCAAAGTTCAACTTAATCCATCCTTGCTCCGGTGGTTTCCATTTACAGTTCGCCCTTGATAAGGATTTATTGTCAATGCTAGATCCAATCCAGGGAGGAACTTTCAAGCCATACCACTTCTTTCTCTAGTTGTTGTCTTCTAGTGAGAATTCCATCATTGATTGTCCCAACATATTTCTATTGTTTGTAATTTCTACTATATTTGCCTCTAATTTGTTCAAAAAGCTCTCAATGTTCATCCTTTTATCTTGAAAAATCCTACGGTTCCTTTCCTTCCATAATTCCCAGATTAACAGAGATGGGATTATGTATCTCATTTTACTGCATAAATCCTCCTTACATGATCTTTGCCATGAAATAAAAACTTCTGTGATATCATTTTGAAGAGCAGTCTTCAGATCTAATTTCTCCAGAACCCAAAGCCAGCATTTATTGGCATACTCACAATTTAACAAAATATGATTAATCGTCTCACTTTCTTTCTCACACAGGGCACACCTAGAAGGACCATGGTACCCTATTTTTTCAAACCATTCAGCGGTGAGAATCCTTTTCTGTAAAGCTGCCCATGAGAATAGACCTACCTTAGGAAGACAGTTTCTATTCCAACATAGATCAATGGGAAGACTAGTGGGTGGATTATCTATCCCAGAAATAACTTTGAAACCTTCTTTCGAGTTGTATACACCACTCTTTGAGGCAGCCCATATAATTGTGTCCTCCCTAGAGCGTGGATAGAAGTTTCGTTCTTGTAGAGCCTTGTTAAGTTTATTCTGGAAATCAAGGGGAAGTCTGAGTTCCTCTAGAGATTTCCATGCCCAGCTGCTACCCTCACTATTATTGATTTGTGAAAAATAGTCTTTAACCCGCTCTCCCTTACTTTGTTTGATTAGTTCAATTAGCTGATTGTTCCCAAGAATTTCACGTAGGGCCAGTTTTCCACCCCATGAGTCATCCCAGAAAAGAGCCTTATCCCCGCTTTTCACGTCCCAAGAAAGGGACTCTAATACTATATCTTTACATTCTTTTATGAAGTTCCATATGCATGAGCCCGTCGGATAATTATCAGAACGACAAACACTTTCCTCCTCTACTCCTAGTAAGTATTTATATCTTAGTATTTTAACCCATTTTGCCTTTGGGTTTTTGATCATTCTCCATACTAATTTCGCCCCCAAGGCCTTGTTTTGAAGCGTAAGGTCTTTTATTCCCAAACCTCCTTCTTCTTTTGGCTTACAAATCTTATTCCAAGCAATTAAAGCTAGTTTAGATTTCTCCTCCGACCCTTGCCAGAAAAATCTCCTTAACTTTCGAGCAATCTCCTTATTAATACCTGCCGGGATTCTCATGCTCATCATCTGATAAATAGGAACTGCAAAGAGGACTGACCTGATCATAACAGCCCTTCCCGCATTTGATAACCATTTACCTTTCCATTGATCTAGTTTCTTGGAGATATTTTGAATTGTGCTTTCCCATAAGTGATTTGATTTGACCCCCTTATCCAGAGGTAAACCTAAATATTTACATGGGAAGAAACCTTCTTTGAAGTCTAGAATACGTTTAATCTCATTCTTTCGTCTCTCTTCAGTATTGATAAAAAAAAATTCTGATTTTTCCTCATTTATACATTGTCCAGAAGCGTTAGCATAAGTTTTTAAAATTTCTTTGAAAGCTTGAGCTTCTTCTAAAAGCACTTTTCCAAAAAGGAGATTATCATCGACATATTGTTGATGAGTAGTAGCCTCGACTCCCGAAGTAATCTTGATTCCTTTAACCTTATCCTCTTCCTGAAGTTTCTTGATACCTCTCCCTAAAGCTTCTGCCATAATAATGTACAAAAAAGGAGATAACAGATCTCCCTGCCTCAAACCTTGAGAACAGCTGAAAAAGCCTTCAGGAGACCCATTCACCATAATTGAGAAGTGAGGGGTGGAGATGCATTCAAAAATCATATTGATCCATTGTTTTGAGAATCCAAAAGCTTCTATACATTTACACAAAAATCTCCAGTCCACTTTATCATACGCCTTACTAATGTCTAACTTAATCAACATACTCGGATCCTTATTATTTGTTACTGAATGTATAGCCTCATGAGCAATAATCACTCCATCCAAAATTGACCTATTAGGGACAAATCCTGTTTGTTCTTCAGATATAATCAATGGAAGAAGTTGTTTCATTCTGCCTGCCAGAGCTTTTGAAAAGATTTTATACAAAGTGTTGCACAGGGAGATAGATCTGAACTCGTTAAATTTATCTGCATTGACCTTTTTGGGAATAAGAGCAATGAATGTGTTATTTAGCTCTTTAAGAATATGTCCTGAGTTTCTCATTCCCTCTAGAGCATCAGTAATTTCCTTGCCCATAAATGACCAACACTTTTGAAAGAAAAAAGTTGGGAATCCATCAAGACCAGAGGATTTATCCGGGTTCATTTCCTTTAAAACCTTGAGTATTTCATCTTCTGTAAATGCAGCATTTAGGAGGTTATTTTGATGCGAAGTTATTATACGAGGGATGTTTCTTAATAGCTTGGTCTGGTCCAACAAATCCACACTCCCTAAGTTATTCAGAGATTTTTCAAAGAAAGAGACTGCTAAATCTGCAATTTTTTCGGGATCCTCTATTGTATTACCATTGCTATCTTTGATTTTGGAAATCTTATTTATATTCCTTCTAGCTTTGACGCTATTGTGACAAAATTTGGTGTTTCGGTCCCCTTCCCTGAGCCATGTTTCTCTCGCTCTTTGCCCCCAGAAGGCGCTAATTTGTGAAAGAGAATCATACTATTTACATAATAGTTCTTGCTCTTTGTTATCAACTGAAGTCTGTTTACCTTCTTCAGTAATCTCCTTATTCTCATTTTCCAGCTCTTTTTCTATAAGATCTCTTTTCACAAATATATCCCCAATAGTGTTCTTACTCCATTGAGACAGATTTCTTTTTATTAATTTTAGTTTCCTTATGACTTTATATATCTTGGAGCCTTCAAATCTTGTCTCTGTCCACCATTTTTTAATTAGATCCAAACATTCCTCATTAAGTAACCACATTTTTTCAAATCTAAATGGGATCTTTTTATTTCTGATTGGTTCCGAAATTACTAGTTCTATAGGAAAGTGGTCGGAACCGACAATAGGTAGTACCTCATTAGTAAGATCAAAGTCAAAATTTCTCAATTCCCCAATAAAGAAGAACCTGTCCAATTTTTCTACTATTAACTCTGTGTCTTTTCGTTTGTTAGTCCAGGTGTATTTCCCTCTGTCTGATTCAATTTCCGAAGCCCCTATACTATTTATCCATTCCTGAAATTCTAAAGTAGTTTTTGATATGTGTTTTGTCCCACCCAGTTTATCTCCCAAGGATAGGATAGCATTAAAATCTCCTCCTAGTATAAATGTATCGTTCGAGAAGCTTTCAATATAATCCTTAACCTCATGCCATACAATTCTCTTTTCATGTAAGAATTTTGGAGCGTACATGTTTATTAGATTAAATTTTAAATCTGATTTTAAACTTTTGATTTGACCTCCCATCCAATTTTTATGTTTTTCATGAATATTGAAAACTATTTCTCTTGGATCCCAAATAAAAGCAATCCCACCCGAAGCGCCTTCTGCCTCACAACCTATAAATTCTCTAATCCCTATACTCTTTTTTAAATTCTCATATCCTTCATTAGAAAGTTTAGTTTCTTGTATCATAGCCATATTTGGTTTAATTTTCGCTAATTGCCTTATTACAAGGCTTCGTTTGTTAGGGGCATTTAAACCCCTAACATTCCAACTAATGATCTTCACGAGGACTCGGGAAGGATCTTCCCCTTCCCAGAGTATAGAATATCGGTAATTTTAACCTGACCTGGCGCCATTCCTTCCTTAGCTCTTAGTTCAGCAAGAGATTTTCTACCTCTTGGTTTGACTAGTTTCCCCGTATCAGCTTCTAACTTGCCCTTAATAGATTTTCCTAAACCTAAAGTTTCTGTATTGTTCCTAACGATGTTCTCTTTGTTTTCCTCACAAATTTCCTCTTTCGATAGCAAGCCTAATACTCCTGTAATTATATCATTACTCCTAGAATCTTCCAAAATAGAGGCAGGGTCTAATCCTAAAAAGTCTAGCAGTGATCCTTGGTCAATGGTCTCCACTAAGGGGGACTTTTCCATTTCTTCTTTTTGCATTTCTTTTAACTGATGGAAAGATTCGGAATGGATGAGTTCTGAGTTTTTATCAATATTAGGAATATCTGCAATCTCTATTTGGGTTCCTGCGTTAACATTTATAGTTCTTAACTCCACTTCGGATTTCCTCCCCCTCTTCTTTTTAATTCTATTGATATTAGGGGTGCTCAGACTTCCTCTTTTCATTGCTGTTCCTAACTGCCTATCTTGGTTGGTGATGTCAAAGAGGCCTTCTATGGAGTCTTTAACCAATGAGAGATTGCCATTGGGTTTGATTCCATCAATGGTTGTTGCCATTCCTAATTGTCTATCTTCATTGTTGATACCTTCTAGGCAAATTCTGATCTCTTCCTCGTTCTGATTCCTTGTATTATTATTTATTTCTTCTTTCCTACCATACGAGGGATCTTCTCTTTCATTAATATCCCTTTCCATGTCTCCTATCTCATCTAGATTTGGAAAGCATTCCGTTTCCATGTCTTCTTCTCCATTTTCCTGAGTATTATCTGATGCCGACATCTCTATAATGCTTTTAATTAGCAAACTTTTTTGGTGCTCAAGTTCCTCTTTGTCACATATTTCGTCTATAAGGGTGTCCATTAACTCATTGGTGATCTCAACTATTTCTTTTTCTATTTTTTGGTTCTCCTTAAGAAGTGATCTTTCTTTATCTTCTGGACTGTTGGAGATTCTACTCAGGCTGTAAGAGGTAATTTTAGTGTTAATTTCTTGCTTGAAACTCTGAGTACTAAGGTTATTCTCATGTTCTATGGATAAAGGTAGGGGAGATTTGACCTCAACATTTAAGGTCTTATTTATTGATATTTCCTTTTCTAGAGCAAAAGGGGGTTGACACTCAGAGTCTGAAGGTTGTGTGGAGATGCTGATCGGATTAGTTTTCTTCGGAGAAGTCATAGTGAAACCTCCTTTTTCTGGGTTAAAGCTCTCCTTCAATTCCGATGTCTTCTGAATATGAGTGTCCATTTGTCCTAAATTATTGGTTTCTAGATCATTTGTTTGTCTTTCTACAAAATCTTCTAGAATAATGGGGTTAATAATAATAGAGTTAGAATTAAAGCATACTCTAATGGGATGTATCCATTTTTTATGATAGTTGATCTTTACTCTAATGATTTTTTCATACCGGTTATTATCATTATCAATAATGCTTAGAAAGTCACCAATTTGTTTTCCTATTAATTTGAAAGTTTCTACATCAGATAATTCTATAGGCAGATTTTTAAGAACTATAGCTTTTTCTACAAGAAAGTCCTTAAGTTTTATTGGGTTGAACAGGGCAACCCAGTCAAAAATATAAAAATCAGAGTCTTTATACTTAGCTAACCCTTCATTTCTAATTTTACTTTTAATATTTCCATCTTTACAATTAATGAAAATAAAATTTTCTAATAAGATAGATATACTTACCTCATTCGATAGTTGAGATTTCAACCAGGCTATCAGATCTGTGGTAGAAGTTCCTACTCCAGACCATCGGCAAATCAGCCCTGTATCTGCAAAAGAATTTTGTCTCTGTTCTATGCATTTTCCATCTAGATCTATTCTAATCATGTTAGGATTCTGAAAGAAATTAGCTATTCTTTTATCATTGTTACTCTCCATAGTTTTATTACACTTATGAGGGGGCGTGCATACCTGTATGTTTTGTTCCTGAAACTTCCTTAATACATTGTTACTTGTTAAACCTTTTAGATTCTTTCTGTGTGTTTGATCCTTCTGTGGGTAGATCTCTGAGACATTGGTATGGAACTTATTCTGTCCTGCCTTGTGGCCTTTCTGGGGGGGTGAATATCTCCCACTATCTTCCTCTTTAAGCAAATCAAATGGGTTATTCAGAGATAGATTAAAAGGACTATGAGATAGCTGATACCTGTTAACCTTTTTCCTATTTTTAACCGTCTGCCAAGTGGATTCATTCTTCATCATGCAAACGGGAGGTGCTTGAGTAGGTAAGATCTTGCGGGATAGGGGTTCATTGGTTCTACAATTTAAATTGTACTCAGGTCTTCCCACCTTAGCAGCCCCGATGCTTATGCCCGATTTTGCATATTTAGTCTTGGAATAGATATTTATTTGTCTGTCCAATGCCTTGACTGAGAAGACTCTTAGCTTACCATTCCCTGTTTGCTTAGGGATTAAATTGTTTATTCTAAGTGCATAACCAGGATTCTCCTCCCTTGCAATTTCCTTAAGTTTTTCTTTCTGGGAATCCTTCTCTTGCTTATCTGGTAGTGAAGATTCAGAGGAACCCTTAATTGGAGCAGAGACATCAATGAAAGGATAAGGTTTTGTTTGAGTGAAGACTGCGCGCAATTCCAAATCTGTATTTTCTTCAGCTAATTTCTTATGTTTTGCTATGAAATCTTTCAAATGCTCATATGAAGGTTGATGCTGTACTGGTTTACGACAATCTTTTTTCTTGTGGCCATAGAGCCAACAATTAAAACAATAACTTGAAAAAACCTCTTCTTTGTCTTGCTTCTTTGTAGCACCTGTAGCCATATTGGGCCTTTCTACTCTAGGGTTATCCTTACTGTATACGGCTAAATCTTTCTTTGCATCTCGATTCGCATGGAAAAGACCAACATTTATCTGACGTCTTTGTAAGGCGGATTTCCTTTTTAAATGAAAAGTTCACATTTCGCTGATTGTGTAATGTCCCGTGCCAGAATAGGATGAATTTATCTCTATTCGTTAACTGGGAATTTTGTCAAATAGTTGTCCTAGAATGAACAACTATTGATGCCTCTTTCACTGGTCTGAATTGCTCCCTTTGGATTGCTAGCTGAAACTGAAAGAAAGGGCCTGGCTCCTCCTATTCAAACTAATGAATTTTGCCAATATGTCCTCTTTGTATCGGCAGGCCTGGGATCAAATCTGAAGCTTCTCTTCTTTGTCAAACTGAGATCTCTTGTTAAAATTCATGGCTTTTTTTTATATCAAATGGCAGCCTCCTCTCTGTCAAAATCTGTGTCTTCCTTCCACAATTCGTAGCCCTCTAGATGAAATTTCGCACCCTTCTTTATAGCAGATCCCTGCTCCTTAATATCAGATTCGGATCTCTTCCAAACAATTTTCGGTGCTCCTCAAAATCGTGGGCCTGCTGTTCCAAATTCGGATCTCTGCTGATGCCCTAGATGTCGTGACTGCTCCTCTACTAGTCTTAATCGCAAATTAAAGTCCGCTAAAACTTGCAATATCTGAAAGTGCCAAGCCGAAGTCTGGAGCCTTTCTTGTTAAGGTTTCTTATCTCTTCAAATCCCGCTCTGCCGCACAAAATTTGATAAATTTGACGAAAGAGGAGTGTAAAGTTGATGTTTTGCCCTAAGTTTGTCGAGAGCGCTTCCACGATGGAGTTTCAATATGCTTTCAGCAGCGATGGAGGTTTTTATTCCCACCAATGGATGACCTCTGCGTGACTGGTTTTAAAACCAGAAATGGTAACCCTTTGTCAGCATATTAACATATTATTTATTAATAATATGTTAATTATCGATTGATAATAATCATATATTCTTATTTGTTAATTATTATTATATTAATATATTACTAATATACATCGTTAATTTATGACATATCATCACTTTCTTATATATATGGATACATATATTATATCATATAATATTAATGATATATCAACTTTTATATTTCGATTATTATATATTCAATATTAGTATTATAACTTATACTATTTCAATATTATATTAATTATATTGTTCTCGTCATTTTTCTTCAAGTCCCCATTGAATTTTATTATTGTCATTTCGTCTTTAGAGATTCTACAAAACAAGATGAGGATATCGCCCAAAGGTCTTCAAATAGAGGGACATGACATTGAGATTGCAGTTTGCAAAGTTTCTACCCAATTCCTAATATTGTTACTATAGAAATATGCTTTGGATGATTATTAATGCCATTGATTATATATGCATTTAAATGTTATTGGATTCCTAACCCTTATGAAAGCAGTTGGCTTCATGGAGTACATTTCAAATGTTGACTAACATGATTGCAGGACCTGTACCAAGATTGAACTTGTTAGAAAGCTTCTGATCAATAAATTTGTGATCTTAAATGTTATTTATTTCTTATTTTAATTGAAATTGTGGTTTTATGGCAAAATAAGGAATACCCCCAAAAGGATCATTACAAATGATATCAAAGCCTTGTTCTTGCTAGCCAGTGGAAAAAAAGATAGTTTATGCAACTAAGCCAAAGGGCTCAACGAACATTGGAAAGGGAAAGAAGACAACTTACAACAAGTAACAACACCATTCAAAGTATAAAATTAGTGAACAATTGGGAAATGAGTTGAGGGCTTTCATGGAGCAAAATGAGAAGACAACCCAAATATTCTTGCAAACCCTTCAAAGTATGAACAACACAATTAGCACTATTAGACCCAACCAAGCTAACGGAGGGATGCCACTTCTAACCATTCGGAAAATGACAATAGAGTTCCACTAGGGTGAACACCTAGGGTAGCCAGATCATCCTCCTTACCTAGAGAGGAATCACCAAGGGAGGAAGAAGAAATCAATGCACCAGTCAATAACTTAGACAAGTGAGTAGAATCTTTTTCAAGACTTGACCCTGAAATTAGGAGAAAGATTCCATTTAGAGTATTGTGAGGCTGAAACAAGTAACCCTAGAAGAGAAAGGGGTAAACCTAATAGAGATTTACACCATAAAAAAGGCAAAATGACTCTCCCAAATTTTGATGGATCAAGGAAAGTCACTACCCATTCATGGATCCAAAAATTGGACACGTCTATCTCTTAGTCCCATGTCAGAAGAAGGTGCTCTCAAATTTGCCATCTTACACTTGGAGGGGGTGGCATGAGTGGTGGCATCATGGTTTGAGTACCCAAGGGCACCAAAATATAACAACAAATAATGAATTCACACCAAAGATCGTGGAATGACTCGACCAAAAACACCCCGAAAGGCACTTCAAAGAATAAACCCAACTAAAACAACAAAGATCTATAGAGGACTATGTTACTGAATTCCAAATTATCTCCATCATGGTACCTAGGATTACAAAGAAAAGACTAATGTACCAATGTATTGAAGGGTGGGTTATCAGAGACAATCCATGGTTTGGTGAGTGCTTTTGGCCCCAAAACCGTCCAAGATGCCATTCAAAAGGCCCTAAGATTGGAAACCATGTCAACAAAGGAGAAGAGCCAGACCAAGAACATGTAATCCAAACCACATGACCAAGTTCCCTATGAAAGAAATTGGCAACACAAGCCATTACCTTCCCAACCACACACAACATGGGAAGATAGAACAAAATTCTAAAAGAAAGTATTAGTTTTAAGTGCAAAGGAAAATAGTACTTAGGAGTCTAGGACATAGGTGTATAGGACAAGCAATGACTTAGAAGCAATATCCAATGAAGAGATAAGTGAGGAGGAGGTTGAAACTCAAAGGAAAAGAATAAGGCTAGATGATAAAGAAGGAACGCTGACAACTCTCTCAAGGGCCCCCAAATACTACCCTTTTCGAATCCGAAGTGAACTTAAAGGACAAAAGGTAATTGTCCTAGTAGATAGTGAGGGTACCCATAGCTTCATAAATGGAGGAGTGATGACAAGAATGAAGTTGGAAGCCGAAGATTTTGAAGGGTTCAAGGTGATCAAGGTCGACGGTTTCACCACCCAATGCACACAAATAATCCCACAACTAAGCATCACCTAGGGAAGGCATCAAATTCAAGAAGATTTCTACGTGGTGAATATGTGAGACGCCAAAGTAGTGCTAGGGATTCAATGGTTGCACTACTTAGGAAGATATTACCAAGACTTCCAAAAGATGGAGCTTTGTTGTAAACACAATGAAGAAGAGGTGATCTTACAAGCATTATTGGATGGGACACCAAGGGTAGTATCTTCCAAAAGAATGGAGGGAGATTTTGGGCATGGTCAAATATAATGGGCTGCCTAATGTATTATACTAGACAAGTCTTCAACCAAGGGCAAAACTATTTATGTAGACATCCAACCTATATTGAACAAACATAAAAAGGCCTTTAGTGACATTCCTCCAAGACTTCCACCAAAAAGTGGCTTTGAACACGCTATAGAGTTGGAAGAAGAGGCAAAACCAGTTATCACAACACCCTACCATCATCCACAAAGATATGAAGAAGAAATTGAGAAAACCACAAAAGAGTTGTTTGAAATGGGTCATATCCAACCTAGCTCTAGCCCTTTTGCATCCTTTATTATGCTAATAAAAATGAAAGATGGCACCAAGAGAATGTGAATTGATTATAGGGCCCTTAACAAAAAGACTAAAAACCATTACGCCATCCCTAGGGTCAATGGGCTAATTGATGAACTTCATGGAGCAGTATAATTTTCAAAATTTGACCTATGTTCTAGGTACCATCAAATTAGGGTAAGGAAAAAGGATGTCTCCAAAACAACTTTTAGATGCTATTTTGGACACTTTAAATTCCTTATCTTACCTTTTGGACTAAGACATCTAAATGAAATACTAGGGATACTCAAACAACAATCATTATTTGCCAAAATTTCCAAATGTGAATTTGGGTTGGAGGAAATTTTATATATAGGGCACAAAATTAGTGCCCAAGGAGTCAATGTTGATGAGGAGAAGATCAAAGCCATAAGAGATTGGCTGAAACTAAGGACCCTGATGCACCTAAGAGAATTTCTAGGACTGCTATTACTACCAAAGATTCATCAAGGGCTTTTAAAAATAAGCTGCTCCATTGACCAACTTAACTAAGACAAGTGCATTTTCATGGAATAAAGAGGCCCAACAAGACTTTGAAAGGCTTAAAGAAGTAATGAGTTCTTGCCCCATTCTGGCAATTCCCAACTTCTCATTGTTAGATAATTGTCATTGATGTCAAAGCTTGATACATGCAAAAAGATATAAGAAACGGTTGTTATAAAGAATATGCTACTGCTAGAATGTATATGCTGTTGTGTTAAAAAGAATACAGCTAATGTTTGATATTGCTAAAAAAAAGGTAAGCATTTCCAAGAAAAGAGAGGAAAGGAAACCACATAAATCTGGCAGTCACTTTTAGAAGTAAACAAAAAAGAATGTTTGAGGATATGATAAGATAAACCAAATCAGATTTCTGTCATAAAAAGATAGATTGAATATGTCATAAAGAAAAAGATTTAATGTGACTCAAAAGAAAGATATAGTGTGTCATAAAAAGAAAGATTTTATGTAACATAAAAAGAAAGATTTTATGCAGATTCAAATGCAGATTTGATGAGGTTTCATGATCAGATTTGGGCGCACAAGATATTTTAGAAATCTTTTGTTTTGAGAATCTAAACAACAGCACCAATTTGGTAGTTTTTATTCTTGAAGAGTTTTATGGATATTTATGAAATAAAAAAAGAAAGTGCAATTTAAAAAATGATTTTTTTAGTGACAAGAGAAAGTGCAGTCTAAGAAGATGATTTTTTTGTGATTTAAGGAAAATGCAATTTAAGAAGATTTTTAGTGAATGAAAAACAAGAGATAAAGTGTGATGAGAAAAAAAGGGGAAGTAAAAATTTATGTTTGTTTAGTAGAATACAAAGAAGTTTTTTTTACCAGACTACAGAGAAGTTTTTTCAAGCAAAGTTTATTGGGGTTGGTGCCTCTTACTAAGTTGGTGCTCAGAGGGAGTTGGAGATCATGTTTGTACGATAAGTGTCTGATGTGGGTTGCTGCCTACAATTTGTAAGAAGTTAATAAAAGCAATATTTTGTCATGGTTCTTTCCCTTAGGGATTTTCCACGTAATTTATGTGTTCTTGCATGTGTTGTTTTCTTGATGTTTTTGAAGTTATATTTGTAGATTTAAAACAAATGCTAAAACTTTCCTAATACTGATTCACCCCCCCTCTCAGTATTAGTGTGTGCTCTTCACTCATCATAGTTTGAGATAAAATATGAGCTTCTGGAGAAGGAACTAGAGCAATGTTAATGCAAAACAAACATCCTATAGCTTTTGAAAGTAGAAACCTAAAAGAAACAGAAAAGAACTAATCGTATATGATAAAGAATTGCTAGCAATCATGCATACCCTAGCAAAATACAGACAATACCCAGTCAGTGGGAGGTTTGTTGTAAAAACCCACCATAATAGCCTAAGATTCTTCTTAAGCCAAAAGGATTTAAATGTTAGATGGTAGAAATAAGTGAGCAAATTACAAGCCCATGATTTTGACATTGAGTATATGAAAGAGAAAAACAATGTTGTAGTCGATGCCCTTACACGAAGACCCCATTTATGCTCCATGATGGATGTCTCCGCTGAATGGAAAATTTTCATAATTGCAGAATATGTGGACACATTAACAAAATGATATTTCAGAAGGAAAGCTACAAGATGAAAGGTACCAGGTATTAGATGACCTCATCCTCTACAAGAACAGAATATATATCACTCCCAAAGATGAAAGGGGAGATTATGAAAGCTTATCATGATAGCCATTTGGCATGACATCAGGGGTACTAAGAAAACTTAAAAACAAATCAGCCAGGTATTAGATGATCTCATCCTCTACAAGAACAAAATATATATCACTCCCAAAGATGAAAGGGGAGATTATGAAAGCTTATCATGATAGCCATTTGGCATGACATCAGGGGTACTACGAAAACTTAAAAACAAATCAGGGAAAGATTCTCATGGAAGGGTCTCAAGGGAGACATTCTAAAGCATATTGGAGAATGCATGGTGTCAAAGGAATAAGGAAGAACACACATTTCCAACCGGCCTCCTTCAATCGCTCCCAATACCTATCCAGAAACAAGAAAGATTTCCATGGATTTCATAATGAGACTTCTAAATGTGCAAACCAAAGATTGTATATACATTGTGGTTGACCATCTAACCACCTATGCAGATTTCATTGCTTATATATGTTGTGGTGGACCATTAGAACAAAGTATGCACATTTCATTACTGTATCAACAGACTACAAAGCTCCTCAAGAAGTTGATAATTTCTTCAAAGAAATTTCAAGCTACATGGTCTTCCCAAAAACATCATCAGTGACAAGGATAGCAGATTCCTTAGTTTGTATTGGCAAGAACTTTTCAAACTAGCAGGAACAAAACTCACTCCAAGTTAGAAAAAATTGTTGATAAGATGCATGGATCAAATGGTTACAGCTCAGAGAATATTGTTAAACACCACCCATCGCATGTCAATAGGAATGAGTCCTTTCAAGGCCTTGTATGGGTATGAGGCAACCTCATTTGAATCCTCACCGAAAGTTGTGTGCTAGGAGCTAAACACTTAGTGCAACAAAATGTAGACATTATAAAACACTTAAAGATAATTTGCACCAAGCATAAAATAAACAAAAGATATACATGCTACTTGAAAAAGAATTGAAAGGACATTTGAAGTTGGGGACTTAATTTTTCTAGGGTTACAAACCTATTAAAAATCATCGATCTAAGTGGAGGCAAGAAGCTCAAACCAAGATTCTATGGGCCATATAAGATTTTAAGAAGAATAGGTGAGATTGCTTATGAGTTGGAACTACCAATAAATAGCATAATCCATAATGTCTTCCATATGTCTTGCCTCAAGAAGGTACTAGAACTGTATATTACTCCATGTTCAAAACTGCCCTCGCTCGATGACGAAGGCACGTTGGTGTTGGAACCTAAGGCCATCCTTGACATGCGAGAGAAAATGTTAAGGAATAAGACTATTCCTAAGTATCCAATTAAATGGAAGGGTCTACCTATAAAAGATGCCACTTGGAAAGGAGTTGAGATTTTTTCTTATCCTAATCTAAATTTGCTTGTGGACAAGCAATCTTGGGAAGGGCGAACTGTCGTGCCCTACCTGAGATCTAGATCACAACATTAAAATAATCTATTGAATTTATGAAAGATGGCTGACCCAGATTGGAAATTATTAAAATTGGCTATGACTATTTTGGAGATGACTGACTAAAACTAATTTAAATCATGGTTGAGGGGCCAACTAGTTTAAGAACAAGTATGTATTAGAGTTAAATCTCTCTATTTTTGGTTTACTCTCTTTCGTAGATTTATTTCTATTTCTAATGGTCACTCTTCTTTTATGTTTCCATATTTTCTCTCTATTCAATATGGAAACTTTCTCTTTTTGTTTCTCTTCAGAATGTTTCTATTTCTCTCTTTGTTCATTATAGAAACATTCTTGTGTATACTTGTATATATAGATAATTTACGATCTTTGTTTAATAACACATTCATTATTTTACCACAATATGGTATCAGAGCTATTTTTTTCAAAAAATAATAATTTCATAATTGAAATTTCCTGAGTTATTTTTTGAAATAGGTTTTGAAAATCTTTAATTTCTTCATGAAATTTTAAGATTTTCAAAATCCTTTGCCTAGGTGTGTTCAAAAATTTGTTTACAGGAATTCGTTTTTTTATAACTCAGCTCGGTTGTTTTTTGTTTTTCTCTTTGCTAGATGCGTTTTTCTCTCTACTGGGCGGCCTTTTGTACCTACAGCTTCATTTTTTAAGCTTATCTGCAAGTTTTTGGGGTTTTTTGTAGTCGACTAGGGTTTCTTTCGAAACTCTCGTTTTTCGTGCTGGATTTTAAAAAAATTGCAAATTCTTGGTGGGTTTTGCAGATCTCAACTGGGTTGCCTTCGTTTTTTTTGGGTGCACTGTTTTCCATGCCTCGATTTTCGAGCCAGCGGATTTAGATTTTGACAGTAAATTTCTTCTGGGTTTTTTGAGCTCTCTTCTGGGTGTCTTTTCATTTTTTCTAGGTCTTCCATCAATCTGCCTCAAAGTCCGTGCCTATTCAGATATTCATTTTTTTGGCATCAAAAAATGTGTCATGGCATCTCTCACCAATTATATTGGAAGGCAATCAGCGATTCAACGGAAAGAACTACAACACCTAAAAACAAAGAAGGATGACAATCTTTGAGTACTATTGCCTTGAGGTGCTTGTTCTAGGTACCAAGACTCGTCCTACCATAGTAGATGCTACTCAAATTCTGAGGATTCACTTGCAGACTTTTGTTTAGAAGTTAGATTGACCATTAAGGGAGGGTATTAGAGTTAAATCTCTCTATTTTTGTTTTTCTCTCTTTCGTAGATTTATTTCTATTTCTAATGGTCACTCTTCTTCTATGTTTCCATATTCTCTTTGTTCAATATGGAAACTTTCTCTTTTTGTTTCTATCTTCAGAATGTTTCTATTTCTCTCTTTGTTCATTATAGAAACATTCTTGTGTATACTTGTATATATAGATCATTTATGATCTTTGTTAATAACACATTCATTATTTTACCACGATAGTATGGACAACATTCGAATGAAAATGATTCTTTTAAGGAACTGGCCTAAGATTTGTTAACTCAAGCACTCAGATTTGAAAATGTGTAACTCTCACCAAGGGAAAAGGTATGCCATGAAGAGATAAGACTCTATTCAAATGAGAGATATAAAAAGAGCAATTCATCCAAGAAAAGGCATCAAATGATCAATTGAATGAAAACAGAAAAGTAGAAAATATGCAATTTGGATGAATTTAAGAATGCAAAATTTATTCTTGGCTGAAATTATAGAGGGATAATTGCAAGTAATTGCATTGTTTCCAATTGAAGTATAGTTTACAAAATTAAGTAAAATTAATTATATTCCTATTTGAAAAATATGTGAGGACATATTCATATAGTTAATCTATATTTTGAATTGGGTGGAAATGGTTGCAAAGCATGAAGGTCGATCAACCTTTCAAGTTCACGAGAGGTGAAGACCCGACATACCCCCCATCAAGCACGCCACCCAAGATTGACTGCTCATGGGCCAAGAGGCGTATGTTTGCTCCCAAGCTTGGTGAAGGGAGGTAATCTCCATACTCTTATCAAGCATGCAAACCATTGGGGGTTCAGCCTCATGGGCTAGGAGGTTGATTAGTGCTCCTAGGCTTGATCAAGGAGGATGGAGTGCCTCCAAGATGGACTGATAGAGTGCACTATTTTCCACCCATGCTCCCACAATACAAGTATAAATATCCATGAGATTACGGTTTGGGCGAAGTTTCTATCTAATTCCTAATACAATTACTATACAAATATCATTTGGATGATTATTAATGCAATTGATTATACATGCATTTATACATTATTGGATTCCTAACCCTTATGAAAATAGTTGGCCTAATGGAATACATTTCAAATGTTGACTAACAAGATTGCGGAACTTACACCAGGATTAATCTTATTAAAAGGCTTTTCGATCGGTAAATTTGTATTCTTAAATGTTCTTTATTTCTTATCCCAAATGAAATTGTGATCTTAGGGAAAAATATAGGAATATCCCCAAAAGGGACATTACCTATAGTGGTGATAACGATTCCAATTCCTACTATGGGATAGTAAATGATTAAAGATGAGCCATAGCTAAGAAGAGTTGCTTCATGTTGGACTATAACAAGGAGGTTAATGGTTATAAAATTGTAATAACTATAACTACAGTTTTCCTTCTATGCAATAGACTATGGCAGTCATGTTAGTTTTGTTGAATGCTGCATTGAATTGATCTTGTAATCTAGATTGCAAACTCATTTTGAATTTGTTGCTTGCATTGGATTTTGTTTTGAAAACAGAAATTGTTTTAGCCCGTTATCTCTATTTACAAAGGATGAAAGGCCCACTCATCACTATTATCCCTATTTTAAAAAAATAAAAGGATGATTCAATTGATGATTAGTTTTGTAGAGTTACTTTACATGTATAGATATAGAGGAATACACACAAGCTCATCAAGGGATGCCAAATTTTTAAGGATCCAATGGTTAATACTTATAGATTAATAGTTCATTACACAGAGTAACCAATAATCAATGTTCCACCTTTCTTTTTTGCAGTAGACTGAAGAAAGCAAATCATATAAAAACTAGAAAAAGTAATTGGTTATTATCACTTGTTAGGCACAACATTTTATAATCAACAAATTCTACAAAGCAAAACTATAAACATTTCTCTCTAAAATTTTGGGTAAAAATCCTTGGGTGGTTTAAACCATAAAAGCATAAATCATTTTGGGAAAAAATGGGCAAACCAAAAGAGTAGGATTTTTTGAAAAAAACAGGAATTAATCAGGAAAAAATCGGATTTGCAAAAAAATGTAAAAACTTGAAGTAAAATAGTAAAAAAATACTTTAAAAAAAATTAAGGGGCATTTCCACATCATAGATATATTGAGAGTAAATAAAATATAGAGTAATACAGAATTACTAGTTAAAAATAACGTATAGGCCAAATTGAACCAAAAGTCTTAATCTAATTCGACTAGTTTTAAGATTTACTAATTAGGTAGTATGGACGTGACAACCAGTTTTCTACCAACTGTGTGCAGGAACTCCCATACAAAGTTCCAGAGTTTGTATAACATTCAAATGGAACCTTCTTACAAGAACCTTCTTGTTCATCTAAATGATAGTCAAACTTCTCCTAATCCCTGCTATTGAATTTGAAAGTTGGGAATCTAGAAGTATTGATTTTCCTGTCTGAATAATCTCATTCATTTTATTGTTCATTTAATACATTTTTTATTATTATTAATGAAGAATTTCTCTACAAAGTGTAACAATGAATTTAATTAAAACTGCTAACATATTTATTGCCTACTAACTTGTCAAAGCATATTGTGATTGAATCAGTACCAAAAAACCTGCGAGTGGATGTTCTTGTCAACCAAAATGGCAAGAAAAGCCAACAGGTGAAACACCAAAAAAAATTATAGGAGACAAATGAAGGCTACAAATTCTATTCTGTAACATACTTGGAAAGAAAAATGGTGAAAAACGACAGACAACAATGAAGAGTTAAGACGACTCTTTTCTGCAACGACAAACAACAATGAAGACAACTCCTCTTTGCAAAAACGATGTTTGAACAAGCTCGTCAACTGCATCTCCAGGCTCGCGCAGCGGCCTAAATAGAAAAAAATGATGGTTTTTTGGGCATGATTTAGATTTTTTTTGGTGCCATTTGCTATCCGATTAATAACAATTAACTGTCATTTTTTGAGTCGATTAAATGCAATTAATTGGGGAAAACATCCTTGACTAGTCAACGTAATTTCTACCGATTTTGCAGGGAAGAAATCGGCGCCAGCCCCGACTAGTGATTAATCGCAATTAATCGCGACTGAATTAATCGCAACTGATCGCAGATTTTCACTACACTGGTTTAAACCACTAGAAAGTCTTTGATGAGAAACATTTATGCACCAAAATAGCAGGAACAAAGGGATGTAATTCTCCATAGTTTTGATATGTACCCTAAATTGGAACTTGAGTTGCACTAACCATACAAGGGATATAATTCTCCATACATAGTTTTGAGATGTGCCCTAAATTGGAACCTAAGTTGCACTAGCACATGATGGCTTCAGAAACTTCAACAAGGGACAACCATCAAAGACTAAGATTAATTTGTTCCATGTATCTATTTGCAGTAATACTTATGTAGAAGTGTGAAAACAATTAAATGAAAATGAAAAATAGAGCCAAGATCATTTTAGATAATGGCACCAATTTCCAATGATGACATCTAGAAAACACGTTTTGTAAACATAAAAGCAAAAAATATGATTCAAACTATTTAACTTTTATAGAGGGCTGATCTATAGATGATCAGAGTATTTCAGTTGCAGGACCAATGATGTGGGCAATGCCAATTGGCACTAATTTATCTAGTAGTGTAATCAAATGGGTAGGGTATTCACCCCATCTAGTCAAACAAGGATGTTCCAAGGACAATGAGGTGTGGGAAAAATGTCCCCACCACCATCCCCTTGCGCAACACCTTCAAAGGGGTCCATTCAAGGACAACTTTGTAGATGCAAGGACATCCCCAAGGATGTTCCCCTTTGAGACAGATGCCCTGGAATGTCCTACCATATCTGAGGCAGCTAGGGGACATGAAGAGGTCCCCCAATTGTCCTAGAGACAATAGGACATACCCACACAATTAAAAATAGGCTTTTGCACTTTAATAAATAGTTTAAAAAGAAACATACAACCCAAAACCTAAATCTAAAAAGGATGTCCACCAAGGGCCCCAAATTAAAAAAACATATAAATACCCTAGTCCATGCTCTATTGCAATTGCCAATAAAGGAGGAAAGAAAGAGGAAGAGGAGGTCTCCTGCAGTGTTAAAAAAGCAAGGTTGCCAAGAGACTGGTATTGGTATTGGCACAAGACATTGGTATTGATACCAATATGTCTATTTTTCAAAATAGGAGATGGAGGTAAATGGAGATGCCAATAGTTTAAATATAATTTAATAATTTATACAAAACATCATAACATTGAAGTTTCAAAACAAGCACAGTTGTAAAGTTTAACAATAACTTTAAAGTTTGAATACGCAAATGACCAATGTCATTGTGTCAAAGAGTTCATAGTTCGCAGTCCATAGTTTAAAGACTCTCTAAGCACTCTACAATACTTTACAAACTCCTAAGTCCTTCAACTGCCTAAGCTGAGTCAACCAGATTCTCACACCAAGTCTAGTCAAATCTTTAGAGAGTTCTCAATCGAGTCCTACTCCAAGACTCTCTAAGTGTCAAGCTTGGACTCTCGAGTCTTACGCTTAGACTCTTCTATCAAACACTTCGACATAACAGCCATGCTTTTTTAAGTTAAATTTTAACCTTTTATGGTCATGTTTTGCTCTTATTGGCCCATTTTACCCAATTAATCAACATAGCAAGAAGACGATTTGAGAAGAGAATTTTTGAAGATGCAAAGTTGATTAAATCATCAAATAGAAGTGGCAGAATCGGAAGCAATGGAAGAAAACAAAGACACTTTTGAAGAAACAATCTATCATCATTTTGATATTGATTCATCTTCTAGTTCAAGGCTTGAAAATTTTAGCTATACGAGGGGAAAGGTGAAGATGTCAATTATCTTCAATTGATTTATTTTTTATTTTGACATAATATAATAAGTAAACAATTACAATGCTATTATACATTTATTATTTATAATTTTGTTGTATTACAATGTATTGTTCAGTTTTGAACCTATGAAATTTCAAATTTTGAGAGTTTAAGGATCATATGACGTGTAATGCTTGATTTATGAAAAATGATAGTCAAATTAGACTTTTATGTTCTCTAATTACATGAATTTACCTTTTTTGTGTAATTATGAATTTTTTTGGCCAAGGTTTTCACTAATTCTATGGTGAGTCTTGTTATGACCTTTTCACATATCGCCCCAGTACAAATGGGGACCCCCTCTTTTTGATGTAAGCCTTGTCTTTTTGGTTTTCGTTCTTGGTAGTTTTTGGTTCAATCTCTTGAGGTTCCTCGTGTTTCAAGTGAAAATTGGTGAAATTGGCTAAGTCTAGAAGAGAAATGTTGTCCACCGTTGGCTCCTAAAATGAAATTGTTTGTTTGTCAGTGAATTAGGTCAAGTGTGAGAAGGAATTGAACTCTCAGAGAAGATGTCAGTGAAATTTTAAGCATTTTGATGTACTTGTTATTTTTTGGAAAATTCTATTTTTATTATCTCAATTTTTAGTAAGTTTCACTACATCTTGGAATGGCCTTATTTTGAGTTTGGAAGTACTTACTATTTTTCGCAATGTCTATTTTTAGTAAGTTTCACTCTGTCCCAATTTGCCCTAATTTTGCATTTAAACAAACTTACTATTTATAGTAATTATATTTTTGGCAAGTCAAAAGGGCACTAGCCAAGGAAGAGGAAAAATGGTGTTTAGTTCTATATTCGGAAAGTTGAACAAGTCTGGCAGTTGATTGAAAATTTACTAAATCTACAAAAGCGTCTCCTAAAAAAGCATCTTCTAAAAAGGGGCAGCCAAAAAGCATCTCCTGAAAAGGCAACTCCTGAGGAAAACTGAAAAAGCACCTAAAGGAGGAAAAATCAGAAAAGGCATCCAGTTCCAAATCCAACATGACAATCAAAAAAGCATCCATCTCCAAAAGAATGAGCGAAAATGACTAAGTCTGAAGCAGCAAAAGATGGAAAAAGCATGGAAAGTTGTGAAGGTTCCTGATTCTAATCTAGGAAAAGATGTGAAAATTCTTGGAAAATCCTTGTTCTAGTATAAAATTTATTAGAAATCTTGAAAAAAGGTAGAAGAAAAGAACACAGACGAAAGCGTGCTGATTACTAAAATTTGGTTGTCTGAAAATTTTTAGGATCTTCTAAAATCTAGAATCTCCATTATAACTCTTAGAGATCTGAAACCATTCTCAAACATCCTGATAGTATTTATATAAAATATAACTTAAAGTATAAGAAAGGAATCTTATACTTAAATTTTATATTTTATATGCAATGAAAGTTGAAAAAAACGATTCAGTCATGAGCCAAATCCACCACTGCCATGGATTTGTGTCCAAGAGCGCTAATCCACCAGGGTCATGGATACACGCCCAAGGCAAAAATTCCCTCACTGGGCCTAAGATGCGCCCTAGAACGCCAATTTCAACAGGTCATGGAAATGTTCAAAAATAACAAAATCCTCCATTTGGTCTAATTTGCACCCTAGAGCACCATTTCATGATGACCAAGGAAAATCTACAAAGTGAAAAATCCTCCTCGAGAGTCAACTTCTAGCCCAGGGCGCTAATGCAAGGAGGTCATGGAATTCGTCACAAAGGATAAAATCCTCCGTAAGGCTTATAGGTTGCACTCATGGGCGCAACTCCATGGGGATCATGGATTCCCACCCTAAGTGAAAAACCCACCACATGAGCTCAAATATGCCCTCAAGTGCAAATTCTACATGGTCAAGGAAAATTTCTCAAGGCACAAAATCCACTACCAACGCACATGTGTGCCCAAGAGCATTGGAATACAAACCTCTAGGAAAATGGGTTGAAATTCAAGATTCTGCCACCCACTCTAATTTACGCCCAAGGTGATTTGGCAAAGATTGATTTGATGAAAATTGAAAGAGGTGGAAATTTATCTAAGTGTTGGAACTATATGTCTATGTTCATTAGCACCCATGGGAGAAATTGCAAAGATGGATTTAGAAGTGGCCAAGTGTGGAAAATCAAAGATTTAAATTGCAAAGATTGATTTGAAATTGGTTAAATGTGGAAAGTCCAAGGTAAGGTGGTGGAATTTAATCAAAAGTTGGAAATAACTTAATTGCCTACATATTCGAATTCCAACCTCTCTAAGTGTGCACCCATGAATGAAGTTCGTTGATGAAGTTAAAATGCCTTGAAGGGAATTTTTTTGGAAAAATTAAGAGAGGCATAAGCAAATTGTGGAAAGAAAGAATTTCTAGAGAGAAAAGGTGTGGAATTTTGAAGAAAAAGTATTCTAAAGCGGATTTGAAAAATCAAGAGGAAAGCAATAAAATTTTGAAGAGAGAGAAAGAGTTTGTAGAGAGAAAGTTTCTAGAGAGAGGGCATGGGCTTTTAAGAAGGAAGAGGTGCATTTGCAAAGAGAGAAATTCCGAGGAGAAGTAATTCTTAAGTGGAGGATTTTTAGAGAGAGAAAATATGGAAGAGTTCTTATGTGTTGTATTTTAAATTTCTTGCACGATTCTTATGTCCATTATCTTATTTTGCAAGAGGAAGAATTTCAATCTCAGATGTTCAAGGAAGAAATTCAAGTCCCAGAATTCCAGTTCCAGTTTTCAAGTGATCCAGTTCAAGGCATTCAAGGTTCGGGACTTCAAAGATCAAAGTTCAAGCACATATTGAATTTCTACTGGAAACCCAAGATCAAAAGTCAAAAGGTCCAATCTATCTCACGAAGATGAATTCCTAAGCAAGTACATGGAAGGAAGGAAATGATCAAAAGGAGATAATTTCAAAAGAAGTAATCAAAGTTGGATCTGGGTTGCAAAATGATACATTAGAAAAGACCCATCATGCTGACATGACACCCAATCATCTCCACCAGCTAATCAAAGGTCTCCAAGTCAAAATCCATTGCATTCAAGGAAGGGAATCGAGAATAATCTATTTAAGGCAGACGGCAATTTAGTACATAGTGGGCATTCATTCCATCCCACTCTCCTGCTGAGTGGACTTACATAGTGGCATTTATTACCCCACTAAGGGAGTGGCTCTCTTCTAATTAATCCATATAGACCTGCTCATTAATTGTAGATTCTATCTCCAAACCCTAACCCTAATTAAGGATGAAGTGGCAATATTTGGGCAATTGGTTCTGTTTCAATCTTGGCAACCCATTGTAATCTGAGACCTATATAAAGGGCTCACTTCTCATTTATAAATGAGCGAATTTTGAGATTGTTGCTAAGAGCTACCAAGATAATAAAATTTTCATTGTTGGTTTCACAGTGATTACTTGACATATTTTGGTGCTTGCATGGTTTAATTGTTCCCTCACTTAGAGTAGATTTGTTAGATAAAGTGCTTTGTTTTCAATGGAGAAACGTAATGGTGTCTGATGAATTTCCCCAGCTCATACTTTTGGTAGTTTGTTGATTGTAGGTTGTCGTGTAAAGTTAGCCTGAGCAACCGTTTTTATGGATACTTAACTTCTATCATTACATGTGCATTGTTCATTATGATGGTGTTCACTGTGATATAAAAATTCTTTGTATAACCCTTAGAAGATTGCACCAGTTCTTGCAAAGTTGTAGTTGATCTTGGTGAAGCAGAGCTTGGTTATTGGGAGTTTGTCCATTGGAGCACCATCAATTGATATTATTGTCCTTAGGAGTAGATTTAGATTGTTCTAACCCTCTCCCTTTTAATTTCAGTACTTTTCAATTGTGTCATTTAAAGAAGAAACATCATGAGATTGCAATATCCAATGAAGGAGTTCTAGTCAACATTGCAGAAAAAGTGAAAAATGATTCAAACGTAAGTTCCTTTGTGATACCAGCATATCACATCAACCATTGAGTTTATCCACAAATCAAGACTTGACAGTAAAGAACCTTGGAGTCACCTCTATGATCTTTCGCAATCTTAGCATACACGGGATTTTGCTTATGAGAGGATAAGATACCTCAATATTTTATTCTGTTGTTGGTGCAATCAAAAAACACACATCAACAACTCCCAAGGCCAAGTCAAAACTTTGTGCTACCAAATCAAGTTCAAGTCCAAGTTTTTGAACTGTACCCAAGATCTAAACAATAAAGGATGAAGTGAACTATGAATGTATACCAGGTTCTTTGCTTTCTTTGACTCTAATAGGTTTCTCGTTGTATATGAATCAAACTACAAGCACTCCACTTTCTCTCACAAAACAAAGAGTTGGCTATGTGGCCAAAACAAAGAGTTGGCCCAAGTACTCCACTATTAAGGGGTTTCACCTCCAAGGTTTCATGTCATGTCCTCTTCATTTGTTGAGCAAAGCTATTATTTATTCTAATAAAAATGTTGTTAAAAACTAATAAAATATACATAGTAATAATAATATTAACTAATAAAATACTTCTATTGGTGGCTGATTTGTAATTTTCAGCACCAATTCTAATAAATTAATACTAATTTGAAACATCATAAATATGTAGTTGACCAGTGTGGGAAGGTATTTTTGTGGCCAACCTATTTTGGGTTTTGACACCATCAAATGGGTATAAATGCAAGAGAAACCGCATTCAGGAAGTTGTTTTAAGAAAATTCAACACAAGGGCGCTCACTGGATGAAAAACCTAAACTAGAATGGACAAGGTTAGACAAAAACCTAACCCCTTTCAATCATTCTCTTTTGTATGCGAACTGACCTAAATTGAAGTCATTCTCCTGCCTAGAACTGATTATGAGCACTGGAACTAGAGAGATTGATACAATTTGGAGTTAAGGGGTTGTTATGCAGCCTACCAACACCATTTAGAGACCTACAACCAAGCACAAAACCTACAAAACAACAGTAGTAATCAACACTAAATAGTAAAAGGTCATTATTGGGTGAGAATACCACTTGCAAACCTACAAGTCACTTCCAGGCATGCCCGAGGATGCTCCATAGTTGGTCTAACACATCTAATCACCCGAAGAGGAAACAACTAGGAGCTTAAAGGCAGAAAATAACATCCAACAACCTGGGCAAGTATATTTCCAGTGCACATGGCAGATCTAGCTACAAATCCTTCAATCCACAAAGTTTTTTAATCACACACATCTGATTCTAAGGGCCACAAAACATTGTAAGGAGGTATACAGTCCAACTGCAAATAGTTTGGTCAGTTTTTTGAGCTTTGTAATTTTGAACATTGTTTAACAAATATGAACTGTGCATTACATAATAAACTGAGGTTTGTTTTCAAATTTGGGTTTAATCTCTAATTTGAGTGGTTTAAATGTCTATGTCATGGTTTTCTATTGCTGTTATGAAAATTTTATGCATGTGTTGGTCAGGATTTGTTAACCAGTCCATAAGGGGAAAAAACCCTAGGTTCATTATATTCCACCACCACTCTATAGGGTCTCTCTTTGCTTGCATATCATATAAAATTTCCACGAAAGAAAACTCACCATGCCCACGTGAAAACTTATTCAATTGACTCCTCACAATTGAAGCATCCCCACCTCAGCCATAAAAAATTTTTATTGAAGCCCAAAATCCCTTCATTACCTCTCTACCCTTACATGGAGCTCTCTTATTGGTCACTTGTATATCACAGCATTTAGAATTTAAAGCATAGGCAACACAATGAAGTGTGTGTTAAGTTTGTTTCATCTTTCATGTAGCTTTTCTTCCATCAAAGGATATAAAGAAAGATCTTATGCATCTATTATTTTCTTCACTCTTTAACATATGGAATCTATTTCTTCATAGATTTCTCTCATACATGGCTTGTCTAAATCTGGAAATTTGTTCACCTTACATATGGTCTTAATAAAGACCACAACAAATTTAACATCAGCCCAAAAATTGTCACAAGTACCATATCTCTCACATCAACTGCACTATGTGATGTAGATTGTCTCCAAGTTGTCCATGCATCACTAACCATTGTGGAACACAAAGCTCCTTTGACTTAACAATGACAGTCAAGAAGAATAAAATAAGAAGCAACCCGTGTATCACAATTTGAGAAGTTCCATCTTGGCAAATTTTTGATAAATGGCTTGTGTGTGGTGATGGTTAAATATGAACATCTATATTTCTCTACCATTTCTTATGAGATCTAAAATCCACTAAAACTTGTCAATATCTTTGAGTGCATTGTTCAAGGAATGCACACATGGTGTCCAAAATATATGTTTGTACTTTGTTTGCATCAACATGCCTACTTTACAAACAAGGGCAACATCAACAATAACTTGGACTACATGGGATGCCCCCACCTCCTCAATGTTGTCACATGGTTATGAAGCAACTCTGTAATTCCTCTTGCCCTAACCAATCTATTGCCTTCAAAAAATAAGGCCCTTTGTTGCATGTTACCATAATATTAAGTAGTGGATGACTTCTATCATTTACCTGCTCATCTGTCGAAGTATTGAACCCTTATCATAGACAACACTTTTTTCATTGATGCAAATTGTTGATCTAATCAAACTTTTTCTTTATCCATTAGAGTAGTGCGAATCTTTTCATACCCAGTTGGTTTATACCCAACTAGTCCATTATTAATAGTTTGGACCATCTCTCCATCAAAAGGTGAATAAGCAACATTAAACAGTATTCTATTTGCATAAACGAAGTGTGCAATTCTTGCATCTATTACTTCTTCACCTTACACATAAAATAATCTTCCAATGGGATTTGAGTTGCCAATATGTGGTCTCTTGCAAGAATATTTTGCCAGTATATCTCTAGAAGACACATCCACCTCTGACTCTCTATTTTGATTTTGAGTTGCAGCAGTTGCTCTCAAATTAGAAACCATCAGCCCTTGCTTGATCCCTTGTAGCATCATATTGTTGTACCTCAGTTGGACAATGATCAACACTTTTCCCAGGTTTGTGAAAGACATGCACCCTCACCCTAGTGTAAGTACCTTGCCATGACATTTCACAAAGCTTACATGTGATCATGGTTGTTCCTTCAGCCCTAGAACACGATCACAATACTTCCATAATGGGTACAAGCCTTGTTTTCCCCACCTGACATTCTACATTTTAATGGCTTTTGTAGGTGATGTTAGACAAAGAAACTGGTTGCCCCTGCAGTTTTGGCTTTGTAACTCTTTCTGATCTGCGAGCAATGGAAGATGCAGTTGATCAGTTACATGGAAAAGAATTAAATGAGAGAAACATTCTATTAACAAAGCTCAACCTAAGGTAGGACCACATTCTGATTATGTGAGAACCCTCACTGGAGTTCACCAAATTTGTGCCCTGTCTCCACCAAATAATTTTGTGCCAAACAAATTACATGAAGTAGATATATAGAGTTTTATGTTTATAGTTAATTTATTGACAGTTCTTTGACTAATTGTTTCCATATATCATTAAGCAATATGCTAGCAATATAAATGAAATAGAAATAGATGCAATGCCTATAACTAACTTTATATGTCAATCAATACTAATTTGTTGTTACAATAGAAACTCATCAATTTGCTTCAGAACAGAAATACAGATAATTATTTTCTGACCTCGAACAGATTTGTATTCAGCTACCTCTGAGGCTGAACAGCAGCCAAACACCTTGTATAAATTGCTAATATTTATTTCCCAAACACACAGTAAAACCCTTAACGCCACTATTCTCAAACCAGTGATAGCAAATTTGCAATTTATGAGTTATTATGTGAGTTGATTGGTCTCTTCCTGGTACCCACAGCTAGTAGATTGACTTTTCTTCCAACAAGAAGGGACCTAAACCCTTCAAACTGCCTCGCACCAGCTCTTACTTTCCCTTCCACAGCATGTTTTTCTTCCAGCTTTCCAGCACATTAAGTTTTAGGTTGTTTGTTTTACTTGTAGGAGACAGCAGGAGTCTTCAGGAGACCACAGCTGAAAGTCTACTGCGACCAAAGACGTTTCAGACTGGGTCTCAGTACTGAAGACGCATCCCAGTTCCCGAGATGCCTGCCAGGGATCAGACACATCTCCTAGTAATACTGAGAAAAGTCATTTGTCATTAACAAAAAGTGTATGTGCCATAAAGGTCCTTGCGGTGCTGCCCATCAAACCTACTAGGGTGCTAGCACACCCACACCCTTGATCTGGTTTTAAAAAAAAAAAAAAAGAAAATTGTTTTGGACCGTCTCAGATTAAATCCCAAATAATCAAATTCTGTTGATACTTTTTGTTTGTTGATGCAATCTCAACTTTGAGTAATGCTACTATCTACTAGGGTGCTAGCACACCCACACCCTTGATCTGGTTTTAAAAAGAAAAAAAAATAAAATTGTTTTGGACCGTCTCAGAGTAAATCCCAAATAATCAAATTCCATTGATACTTTTTGTTTGTTGATTCAATCTCAACTTTGAGTAATGCTACTATGGTTACAATCAAATGATCTAGAAAGTAAATATAATGATCTTGGTGAAGATGTTTGGATTTCTGACACCTATGCATTGGCATTGCAATGTGTTCAGGATCGCATATAGTGAACTTGGTGAAGAAGTTTGGATTTTTTCTTTTTTTTGTAAGTTTCATTTTCAAAAGCTGATTTGATGTTGAATCTTTTTGACAAATAGAAAAATGAATAATGCACATTGAAATGAAACTATGAATATGCATTGGCAGCCATGTTTATGGAATTATGAATATGCATGTGTAGCTTCCAATTAAACATAGCTGCAAATGCATAATCATAATTCCATAAACATGGTTGCAAATGCATATTCATAGATTCATTTTTATGTTCATTGTTCATTTTCTAAGTTGCCAGATTCACTCCTAGACCCCTCCAAGTCGGGTTCGATTCTGCACAAATTCTGGTCCTTGTCAAATTCGTTGCTAATTCTGCCACCGTCAACCGAATTCGCTGCAAATTCTGACAGAAGGACCCGGGAGGAATTTGCAGCGAATTCAGTTTCCAGCGGACGAACCCAGGCCTAATTTGGTTCAAAAGCAACTTTTTTTACTTTTATAAAAAGTTTTTTTTGCCTAATTTGGTCTATTTGACCCTCCAACCCTAAAAGTGACCACTAAAAAGGCCAAAAAGTTTGTTTTATATGCCATTTGTGCATTTCTGAATGAAAAAGAAAACTTTTTTTCTCCATTGCTAAACTTTCTTGTTTGGTTGCCATTGCTCAAAGAGTGTTGACAGGTGATTGTTACATGCTCTAAGCTTTTTTATGAGCTATTCCTACAACAAAAGAAGTAGGGTTTTGTTTATTTTGTTTGCTTTTTAAAGTTTTTTTTTGCATTTTGTTACAACATGAAATGAGCTTTCTAGTTTTATTTTCTTTTTTCGTTTTGGTTTGTGGCTTTGTATGTTGTTTGTAATTCATAGAATGGCAAGTGTTTCTAGCACTGGGAACTCCTGGTTCAAAACAGACCCATGCTCTCTACTATGGAAATATGTGGAAATGGTTCAGCAAATGTCAGGTGGAGGAGGTTATGTTTGGATTTGCAGCCATTGCAAAAAGGAATTAGTAGCTCTTATAGTAGAGTGAAAGCACATTTGTGCTTTATCCTTCAAAAAGGCATTAAGTTTTGTACAGGGAAGCCAAAGAGTTGATGGGCTACTACCTAAAACCCTTCTTGCAAACCATATTGTGAAAAAATATATTCAAGAGCGAAAACAAGCAAAATGAAGCAATTGGGAATGCACATGTTCATCATTTGCAAAAGTCTAGAAGTAAAACTAAAAAACATCTATTGCTTCCATTTCCACTTCCAATGAACAATCCATAGAGGGCCATCCATTCTTTGTGTGCTCCTCAAGAACCGGTTACAAATAAGAGAGCAAAGGGGCCCTTGGAAATGTCATTTCAGAATGAAGCTAGAGACATTGCCGAACAAGACATAGTGAGATGCATCTATGCAAATGGATAGGCATTTAATGTTGTTCGCTCACCGTATAGGCAAAAAATGGTGAGATCAATTAATGAAGCTCCAAAGGGGTTCAAGGGCCCGGATTATGAGAAGGTGTGCATCACTTTATTGGAAAGAGAGGTGAACCATGTAGAGGTTTCCATGCAGCCCATCAAGGATTCATGGGTCGGAACAAGTGTGTCCATAGTATCCAATGGATGGAAAGATGCAAGAAATCACTCTTTGGTCAATGTTATTGCAGTGTCCACAAGAGGTGCAAATGTTTCTGAGAGTTGTGGATTGTGAAGGGGAGGTGAAGGACGGTCTATTCATTGCAAACATTCTCATCCAAGCCATTGAGCAAGTTGGCCCTCAAAATGTCGTTCAGGTTATTGGTTGAGGAGTACTTTAAACACATTTTTTGGACACCTTGTGCTGTCCACTCACTCAACTTAATGCTGCAAAAACTGGCAATAAAATTGAGTGGACCAAAAAAATATATGAAGATGCACACAAGATCCAAATGTCCATCACAAACCACCATATGATGCAAGCCATATTTAGACAATTCACGAAATTGGAGCTCTTGAAGGTAAGTTCAATTATTTAAAATTTAAATATGTTTTAGACTTTCGTTTAGTAAACTTTCTATGATTTTAAATTTTAATTTTAATTTTGATTTTAATTTATTGTTATTTTGATTTTAAAATAGGTTGTTGAAACCCATTTTGCCTCCAACACTATTGTTTTGAGACGCCTTGTGAAGGTTAAAGAGGCATTGTCTAGAATGGTAATCGATGCTAATTGGAGCATATGGAGGCAATCTAGTAGTGCAAGGGCAGCTGTCATTAAGGCAATGATACTAGATAACTCTTGGTGGGATCGTGTTGAGTACCTCCTGAGGCTCACTAAGTCTATATTGAGAATGGTCTGATACACTGACATAGATAGGCCTTGCTTGGGTGAGGTATATGATGGCATAGACTCCATGATTGAGGATATTAAAAAGATCATAAATGAGAAAGAGTAAGATCTTGAATAAACATTCTTCAAGGAACTACAGAAATTCATGGTGGAGAGATGGAACAAATGACTACCCCTTTGCATCTCCTTGCCTTTGCATTGAGCCCCAAGTACTATAGTCAAACGGTCCTCAAGAGAGTACCACTAGAGTTGCCCCATACAGAGATCCCGAAGTTGCTCATGGGTACAAGGCAGCCCTTCGTAGACTCTATCCCAATCACATACAGCCTATGGTAAGGTCTGAATTCATGAGTTTCGCAAGCACCAATGATTGTGGTCATGAGGCTCTTGAAGACAAGAACAATGCCGATGCTCATAAATGGTGGTACTTCCATGGAGAAATGTACCAGCACCTACAACCTGTTGCCATCAAAATTTTATCACAAGTTCTTAACTCTAAAGAATCTAATTTCTAAATTCTTGTTGATGAATATTGAATTTATATTTTTAAAATTTTAATTCAAAACTCTTGACTCTCTAATTTCAAATTTGAAAATCCTAATAGGTTGCTAGTTCATCATCATCTGAGAGGAACTGGAGCACATACTCCTTCATCCTCTCAATAAAATGTAAAAGACTACTTTCCAAGAAGGCGGAAGACTTGGTCTATGTGCATTCAAACTTGAGGCTTGCAACACAGAAAGACAATGCCTACAAAAAAGGGGAGCCAAAGCATTGGGATGTTGAACCAGAGCGTGCGGAGTTGGAAGATTTGATTGCCCGCCTTGATGCACTTGCAATTGACGATGATGATCACGAGCTACCTAGTGATCTAGAGGCTGCTCCTGAGACTGACATTGCTGCCACCAATGCTAGTGGCACTATTTGTGCTTCTAATTTGGAACAATCGAATGATGATGATGATCTGTTTGATGATTTTTGATGATATTTGATCAGTGCTGGCTGATTATTAATGTTGACATTGTTATTTTTAAACTGAAACATTGATATGGTGGTGTATTTTGCTATGTTGCTTTAATATTAGCATAGTGGTGTATTAACTTATTTGCTGAGATATATATATATATATATATATATATATATATATATATATAATTTTAAAAAAAAACATATATTTCTGTATGAACAAACCCAAAACAAATCTGAACCCAACCCAAACAAAATTTGAATGAACTTTGAACCCGAATCTCGAATCCAAATTTGAACCAGCAACTTAGTTCATTTCTCATTTTGTTGTCAAGATTCAACATCAAAATTTTAATTTTATTTTCAAATTCGTCAAACGAGGCTGAAATTAGGCACTTTAGATTTTATTTTGTTTTGCAAAGTCACAATGAACTCTCACGACACAAGTGAGGATGAGGTAGAAGTTCATAGTGAAACTGAATTCGAATATGAACCTGAGGCTAAGGGGGGTGACCATGGGGCTGAGCCTGAAGCCCAAACTAGTTCCATGGCAAGTACAGCAGCTAGTATAGAGTGCCCCTCCACATTACTGGCAAACTATGCTAGGGGTCCTTTTAATCGCAAGTCTCCTCTTAGATAGTTTGCAAGAAAATTACTAGGCAAGCCACAGGCAAGTGGTGACACAAGGAAATGGACATACAACTTTTGTGCTCTACAATGTTATGGCAGCATTACTAGAGTTAATGCGCACCTTTTTATTTGAGGAAAAGGTGTGGAGACATGTTCTTTTTTATCAAAAGCAGCAAACCTTATAGAGCTAAGATACACAAGGTATGGGGTGTTCCTAATGATAGTGTAGCTAGTGCTAAAAATATGCTTACTACTTTGTCTCATAGGACATATTTTCAGCAAAGCCAGCCACAAAGTCCTAGTCATACTTTGCAAACAAAAGTAGGTTTGATGCCAAGTTCTTCTTCCAATTCCATTGCCCATGCAAGAGAGGGTTAAGGGAAACACAAATTGCGAAGTAACCCCATAGCTAATTTGTTCAATGTGCAGCTAAAGAATTGAATAGGTCAAGGTTGAAAACTCAGCCTCGGCAATAACTCGGTCAGCCCAAAATTTTTGAAAAACTCGGAATTGCCAAAAACTCGGCGAAAAAATCGGCAATAAATCGGCACTTTTATCGAACATTTGAAAATATATAAGTTCTTAAAATATTCTAGATTTAATTTTACAAAATACAAATTACAAATTACATACAAGTTATATTAGTTTTTAATATTTATTTAGATCTAAATAAAAAATATAAATATAAATAGTTAAATCTATTTTAAGTTTTAGTATTTTACAACTACAAATACATATATATATTATTATATTTGATTTTTTACATATATAAAATTGTAAATATATATATAATTAAAAAAACATTACATGACATTATATTTACATGTTTGTCAATAATTTATTTAAATGTATTTTAAATCTTATATTTACATGACATGTAAATATAAAAATATTATTTGTGTATTTTAAATCTTATATTTACATTGAAATATGTAAGATTTAAAATACATATTATTGAAATATATATTTTAAATAAATATTATTTATGTAAATGTAAGATTTAAAATCAATAAGAATAAGATTTTTATGTAAATATAATTTTTAAAAATAATTGATAAAGTATTTTAAATCTTATATTTACATATGTTTAAAGTTCAAACCTAAAGTTCGGCATGATCAAGTTCCTTTTGAACTGGACGCATTTAGATCTCCTTGGCAGAAGTCTGAGTGCGAGACTTTGGATGAGACACAGATCACGGCTGGCTGCAACAACGATCACGGCTTCCACACACGGCATTTTCCTTTTGCGTTTTTCTTTCTTCAACACGCGTTTTCTTCTCTTTCACACGGCACGGGCGAACAGTCACAACAAACTAAAAAACGACAACCCTAATTTTTCGTTTGTATTTATCTTTAAAAGTTTCAATGTTTGGAAACGATTTATTGCAGGAAAAATCGCGCATTTTGGCTAGTTTTACAGGATAAAACCGCAGCGAGTTTTTAAAAATACCGGCAACGAGTTATTGGGCGATAAAATCGTCTGCCAAATTTGTTGGCAATATATCGCGATATCTGCGATATATCGCAAAGATTTTCAACCCTAGAATAGGTGATGCCATTGGCAAGTTCTTCTTTGCAAATGGCATCCCATTTCATGTAGCTCAATCTCCTTACTATAGGGAGATGATGTCAATGGTAGCAAGGGGAGGACCATCAGTTGTGTGACATGTCACCAAGTGAGATAAAATTGAGAACCACGATCTTGGATAAGAACCATTCCAAGATCAATGTGTTGATGAATAAAATGAAGGAATGTTGGTTGGAGACTAGATGTAGTATAGTCATGGATGGGTGGACGGACATTAAGCATCATGCACTCATCAATATCATTGTAACATGCACAGAGGGTCCATACTTTCTTAAGGTAGTTGATTGTACATGGCATCACAAAAATGATGATTCTCAGCTTCAAGTCCTCGAGGAGGCTATTGGGAGATTCGGCCACAAAATGTGGTCCAAGTAGTGACAGATGTAGCACATATGTACAAAGCTGCAGGGAAACTTGTTGAGACAAATTACAAACATATTTGATGGACTCCATTTTGTGTGCATACCGTGAACAATGCACTCAAGGACATGGGGAAGATTCGCCGGATCGAAGCAGTGGTTAGTAATACTAGAGATGTGCAAATGTTTTTCTACAACCACCACAATTCACATGCACTTTCCAGGAGCTTCTCTAAGAAAGAGTTCCTAAAACTTGTTGAGACTAGATATGCATCCTATATCATTCTCTTGGAGAGAATGATTGAGTTGCAAGAGGCACTACAACTCATGGTTATGATAGAAAATTGGAATCGATGGGTGGAATCCAAGATATGGCAGGGAAGGAGGGTGAAGGTTACAGTGAAGAGTGATGTGTTTTGGAGTAACGCAAAATATATAGTCTCCATCATTGCTCCAATTTTCCAAGTCATCAAATATGGGGGGCGGATGCACCTAACCTTAGAGAGGTGCATGAGTGCATTGATTCTATGCTTGACCTGATGAGGGCTATCAAGGGAGAGGAGGACCCCACATTAGCATTCTACAATGAGCACATTAAGCCAATCATTCATCGAAGATGGGAGAGGCTTAGCACTCCCTTGCACATGGCTACCTATGCATTGAGTCCTAAGTGGTATAAGATCAAGCCTAGTAGAGTTACACAAATACAGGATGTTGGGGTGAAGGCAAGGCTCTTTAAGGTCATTGAGAAGATGTGTGATCCTATAGATGCCAACACAATTCGCAAAAAGTGGGCAAAACTTGCTACTCTTAAGGGTTATTCTAAGGCAGCCAAAATGGATGATGAAGGGTGCTCCCCTTAATACCACAAACACATAACAGAAACAGAGAAACAACAACAATATGCAAGAACAGAAAATTGGCTTCTTATTATCTCCACAAATGTGGAATTACAAACTTTCAGAATTACAATATGCAAAGCCACATGGGCATTCCCTTACAATATTCTGTAGGACAAAGTTTCGAACTATTACCCAGATCTACTACCCAGAACTATTCTGAACTGCCTAAGACAATAATACAGCCTTCCTTATATAGGCAATTTTCCACCGCCTGGGAAGGTTCCAGAATTTTAGCCAATAAGGCCGACCAAACTTAGAATTATTTTATTTTACATTTTATTACATCATAGTCGGCTCAAGATAACCTTTGAAACCCGAACAGAAATTTTGAAGAAAATTATTTTCCGCCATTTCAAGTGGCCCAACTTCCGAAGACCATAAGTCATCACCAGTTGACCCGATCGGCTATTATAACCCCATTTCAGAAACGCCACGAAGCGCTCTACAGGCTTGACCCGCACAAGCGCCCATCACCCAAATTTTCGAACTCATCCGGAGCCTCTAAAGCCTTCAAAACTGAGTTCAAAGTTTCTGTACCCTGCTGCCAATACCGAAAATCTTCAATATCTTCCAATATACACTTGATCTGGCAATGAAACTTTACTGGCAGACTTATATGACCAAAATGAACCTCCAAGAAAGAAATCAGATCATTCTGAGCACATACGAAAATTACCAAAAATAGTAACTTTCCATAAATAGCAGCTCTGCACAAAATAGCCCTTATTGAATATAAAAACAGAAATATTTTTTTTTTTGGGTGATGCAAGGTTGCTCTTACACCCAGGATGCTCCTGCATCAATGGATATGGTAACTATGACACGGGAGGTCCCAATCTTGTGGTAGAACTGCCATAGACCAAAATATTTGACTATCACTCTAGCCATTTTATTGCTATCTCAGGTTTCAAGTTCTTCAGATGCTAAGAGAAGCTAGTCTACCAGAGAAGTTTGTGGTTGTATATAGTGCTTTGTGTCTCATTGACCGCAACAAACATGTACAAAGACAGTCCAACAACACAATGGGATGTAGAGCCAAAGAAGCAACACAAATTGATGAGGATGCTACAACTTCAGATGCAAGGCTGGTTGATATTAGTTTGGTAGTGCTTGACTATGAAGAGTCCAATAGTTTCAGTGATGAGGAGTTGCAGATGATTAGAAGCCTCTCTTCACTACATTGTACTTATTTTGATATCATGTTACTCATTGTAATCAGCTTTAAGATATTTTCAATATAATAGAAATCTCCAATTTGACATTTTCATTTGTCAAATTTTGTTTAGTATTCAAGTATTTAAAATGAAAATCTTAAATCTTTGAATTTAGCATTTGAAATTCACTATTTTACTAATTTGCCAAAGTTTCATTTGAAATATAATTCGTATACATCTTTCTATAACTAGTTTTTCAAGTACTATATGTATATCAGCACCACCCCCGACTGTCCCCAAACTAAGGTCGTTGGTTCTCCGTCCCCAAGTCAGGAAACTCCATTGAACACTGCTAAATTGCTAATATGAAAACATGGGACAGTGCAGAAGATTATCCCAAAGTCTACTAGTGGAGTCTTGGTCAATTATACAACTTCAACTCACGTTAGAGGCAAATACATTTTCAGACTCAGAGTCTCTCGCTGAAAAGCACGATATAAAATTACAATTTCGTTTAAATAATCAGTTGTTTTTCCTCGTATAGTTTACATATATGATGATTGCAAATTTTCTTTTACTCTTATTTGCATTCCCAGTGCGTTAAAGAACATAAGGGTTTACAGAAAATACCATTAGAGATGCTTTGAGAGGGTTAACATGTTGCCGAACCCGAACACCTCCAAACTGTAAAAGAAAACCAGAGATGCAACAATGCAGTACAATTAATGCCAGCATAATATACCAGAACGCAATCCAACGAGAAACTAATTAATAACAAGCTCATTTCAGAAATCTGCAGAATCGATGCCAGGCGAGACTTGTGAGAAAACTTCAAACGCCAATAAATCATTTAATGTTGAAGAAAAAAAATCAAAACCGCCGTTAAGATCCTCATAAATTGAAGAAATACGAAAAAAAAACATTTTAATAGAAAAGCAAAAGACTGTATAAAACATTTGTGGGTTTTCAAATAAGATGTCAATGAAATTAGGCCTGATCGAACAGAAATACGCAAAAAAAAATTATGGGATGAAGCTTACCTTCTCTCCTATATTTTGTTTAAGGTTGAGTTCTGCGTATTCAATTTCCACCAGCTCCCGACTCTCTTTTCTCACAGCCTTGTTTAATCTTTCTATACGTAAAGCTCTAGTATGTTTCCACTGGGCGATGCAAAAGCTTGCAACAAGGAAGGATTTGCTTAGCTGTGGTGTAGGAATAGCAGAGGGATAGAAACAAGTTGAAATTGCAACACATCTGGTTCCTGCCATCTTATCATCTGCACACTAGTCTTTGTTGTGTTTCGCCAAAGGAAGGAAATTTGCTCCTTCCGCTCTTCTAGTTTAAAAAAATTTAGCTATATTTCTACAATTCATATGAATATTGTTAAAGATTGTGTAAAAGATTTTCAAGACATTAATAATGTTTGGGATCAGAAATTTTTAAGGGAAACTACTGTGTGCACCTTATCTTCGAGGTCTATGTGGGAAAAAAACATTTTCTTGCAATGGTCATGTAGATAGGCTGATTTTGCAACTGAAAATATTTAAAAAGTTGATTTTAGACATCATTTGCCATGTTTATGCCACGTCGATGTTCGACATGTGCAAATTTGGACATTTCAAAGTGTTGACTGAAACGTGTGTTGGCCTACCTTGTCAACCTGCCCATAGTGGCATGTAAAACAGCAATTGTGGCCATGTGGCACCGAATCATGTGGCCACCATTCAAACCAACCTCTCCATATTTTTGAGTTGTCACCACTCATCACTCCTCCTTGCAATGGCATTAATTGTGTGTTAGTTCACCTTACTTCCCCCCTAAACTCTCCTAGTCTTCGAGCACAAATGCATTGAATGTGCTTGTCTTCTCATCATTCAAGCTCACCTTTGTGCCTTCCTCTCTTGCGTATTCTACAAACGTCGAAACATTGTGAACTAGAACATGTTAGCTTGAAACCAATTAATAGTTCGCTTGTAAACTAGAGTATGGCTCCCATCATTAGAACTCTAATTGGTTTTTTATTAAATGACCACACTTCCCAATAGTAGTTATTCTCTTGGCATGTCATTCTTCCATCGTGGTTCGGAGGTATGTTATCCAGTTTCAAGATGTTTTTTTCATGCTTTAGTTTCAAGATATTGTCTACAATGCATAGTTATTTCTTCCATTTTTCAACTTGCAGGCCTACGGATGAGGGTTTGAGGGTGACAACACACAAGATGATTTCAGGGGCTTCTGACGCCAAGTATTCAACCTAAGTGAAGATAAATCCTCACTAAGGCCTCCATTTGCCATTTTTGGGTAATTTTTTTCCTTTTTTTAAAAAAAAATTTCATTTATCTCTATCTCAAATGTGATCTACATTCTTGGTTTGTTGATGTGTACATAGTAGCCAAATTTATGTTTGTGGATGTTTTTTGTGTTTATGAACATAACAAACTGTGTTCATAAGCACAATAAAATATGTGAGGGAAATGTACTATTTTGTTCAAGTATTGTTGTTATTTCATGGTAGCATAAAACATTTTCTATTTTGTGTCACTATTAATATTCCTCATCTGGTTTCATATTAGAGTTTAATATTCACTATTATTGTTAGGGTTTAATTTTCCCTACTAGTATTACGGTTTTCATATGACTTTCACTAGAAAAATTGATACAATCATATGAAACCCCTTCTATTTCTGATCATTCAAGTGTTTCACATTTACTATATTGGTTTGTTGCTAACATTGTGGTTTCCAATTCAATGTTGCTAATACAATTTAAATAGTTTTGAATCTCAATGGAATTTTGTGAACAAATTCTTCTTCCAATTACCTTTAAACCCTAATTTTGTTATTGAATATTAAACCCTAATGTTAGTTTCCAAATAATTATACTCACAGAGAATTGAAAACCGTAATGTTATTGCTTCAAACCTTGTATTAATAGTATGAATTCCAAAAGCATAATGGCCCTGACAATTGGAATAATACAACAACATTCAATACAGAGAACAGTGTGCAATTATAATAGTTAGCTCGATAATTATATTTA